>JBBPBX010105467.1:0-11582 GCA_038048925.1 Garcialebias charrua | reverse complement strand
AATATAAGGCTGTAGCACTTCATTTCTCACAGACAGTGAAAATGTATTTTCTTCAGACCCATCTCTTGCTTTAGGTTGAGGCGACGGTCCCATGTCATCCACCACCACTTTCTCTTTAATTTCTGTAGTGGCAGAAACGGGACATAAAGGAGCAGGAGAATGTGTCACGTGTGGCTTCATCTCTCTTAGGCTCACTGGGACATCCTCTTCCTCAGAGCTAAATAAAAAACATTCACTCAGGTCAATGTAATGTTCCTTCAGCTCATCAAAGTTTTTAAGATCCCCATCTTTAACTGGGATTAAGTCAGATTCATTTTCATGTTTAATTTCAAGTTCAGTTACATGAAAAAAGAAGAAACTGTCACCCAAGTTGACATCATCCTCATTTTTCTCCTCCTCTGGGCGATGTGAGGACAGTAAAAGTTTCTTCTCCTCCACTGGAGTTGGTTCTCCTTCACAATTCATCATGAAGCTGTTGCTTAAATCAACATCTTCACTCTCTTCCTCTGGTTGATGTTCCTGAGGCGCCACCTCCTGTAGAAGTGTGAGAGGCTCACCTTCTTGAATGAAAGGCTCTGGTGTCACCTTTGGATGACACACAGTGGGACACAAATGGTGATCTTCCCTTTGTGCAGTATGGAGCTTTCTCAATTCTCTCTGCAACTCTTGGTCCAGAAGACGTTTCTTCTCATGTAGAGCGGCTAGAATACTTTGACTTTTGACTTCTTGTTCTTTTAAGAACAATTGATGTTTAAGTTGTAATTCCCTTTTGGCAGTTTCAAGCTGCTGTAAAATGAGCTCTTTTTCTTTCCTCATTTGTTCTTCAAGCTCTTTTTTTCTTAAAGCAACTGTATTTTCATTTGAATGTCCATAATCAGGCATCACAACAACCCCAAGTTGAATTAATTCAGTCAGCAGTCCACCTTCAAACCAACCATCACGTTCGTATTCTCTAGTGTTGATTTTAAAATGGTTTGCTATACTCAACATCTGCTCTCTCGTGCAGTTTATATAGACATCAAACGTGGGCTGTTCAAGAAATCTCTTCAAATTGAATACCATGATGTGGACACAAACAGCTTTTAAGCTGTACCCCTCTTCTAAAGACTTTCACTGTAAACAACAGCAAAATCACAGCTGCATTTGAACGCAGCACAATCCAAAAACGGACACACACACACACAGCTGCGTGTTTCAGCTCAATCAGCAACTAGGAGCTGGTCCTGTCAGCTCCAGAGAGAGTGCAAACTACAGCACACAGCTGTCACACACCAAATGTAAAAAGGAGCAGTTAATTCTATTAACTGCTGTCCAAAAACACTTGGCTTCAAAAGACTTCACCACACTCTCAATATTTTAAGCACAAAATTCAATGTCTGCTCAAAACCAGAACAAACAACTCAATGTCTCAAAAATCCAGACAAGGACTCAAAAGGGATTCAAAAATCCAGACAAGGAGTAAAAAGGATTCAAGATCCAGACAAGGAGCAAAAAAAAGGATCCAAGATCCAGACAAGGAGTCAAAAAGGATTCAAGATCCCGGACGAGGCCCCAAATATGTTACGGCTGGCTCAGGCCGAACACATTAAATGGACAAAGGACACAAGAAGGCAGAATGTAAAAATAAAAAGCTTTATTGAAAACTGCCCGACTCCTCCCTCCAGGTGCGGAGTGCACCGTCTTCTGGCACAGGGCAACAAAAAGGGAGCAAAAATAGACAGACAAAAGTACAAATAATTGGTGGACAAGAGTGAGTCAGCCAAAAAGAATATAACGTCCCCAGCGTCGGCCCAACCCATAAAAACAGGGCCGTCGCAGCCTATCTGGAGACGGACTACCTGACCAAAAGGGGACCCTAGGGGTAAAAGAAAAACGATATAACTGGACTACCGATCTCACTCTGTCATTAGGCAAACCAACAAAAACTCCAAACAGCTCCAAAAAGCTCCAAAAGGCTCCAAACAGCTCAAAAAGCTCCAAACAGCTCCAAGCTCAATAATGTTCCTGGTTAAACCAGCTTAAACTAACCACACAGGTCAGCATCCCTGATCAATTATCATTAGCAGGATCCTAATGTCATCAATGCAGCCTTCAGCTACCCAGTGCACTAAGCACAACAAAAGTCAAATGATGAGCAAACATTCCTAAGTGCATCAAGCACAGTCAAACTCCACAAGCAAATGAGCTGACACAAATGCAACTAGCAGTCAAGACCAAACATGAGCTAGTAGCCACTCTTTAAGTGCATCTAGCAGTCAAGACCAAACATGAGCTAGTAGCCACTCTTTAAGTGCATCTAGCAGTCAAGACCAAACATGAGCTAGTAGTTACTCTTTAAGTGCATCTAGCACAGTCAGGACCAAACATGAGCAATCAGCTACTCACCAACAATCTTCTAGACAGAAGATCAAACTTCCTGACAGGGGCGGGCGGAGAACACCCCACAGTACCCAAACAGTACTCAAACAGCTCAGCAACAAAGCAACCAAACTCTGAGCTCACAACACTCCGCATTCAAGCACAGTCAACTTGAAGTATATATAGGCGTGGCTCTCAGGTGTTCCTGGCTGAACACACACAAGCCTGATCACAATCAGACTAATTAACCACACAAAAGCATGACTGCAGTCAACATACATAAGAACTAAAAGTGTCAGCATTGGCAGCTTCCTCAGGATATGTAACAATGTATATATATATATATGTATATATATATATATATATATATGTATATATATATGTATATATATATATGTATATATATGTATATATATGTATATATATATATATGTATATATATATATATATATACATATATATATATATATATATATATATATATATATATATATATATATATATATATATATTGTTACATATCCTGAGGAAGCTGCCAATGCTGACACCTATAGTTTTTATGTATGTTGACTGCAGTCATGCTTTATTGGTTGATTAGTCTGATTATGATCAGGCTTGTGTGTGTGTTCAGCCAGGAACACCTGAGAGCCACGCCTATATATACTTCAAGTTGACTGTACTTGGATGCGGTGTGTTGTGAGCTTAGAGGAGGTTGCTTTTGCTGAGCTGTTTGCGTACTGTATGGTACTGTGTGGGGTGTTCTCCGCTGTTACGGCTGGCTCAGGCCGAACACATTAAATGGACAAAGGACACAAGAAGGCAGAAGGTAAATTAAAAAGCTTTATTGCAAAACTGCCCGACTCCTCCCTCCAGGTGCGGAGTGCACCGTCTTCTGGCACAGGGCAACAAAAAAGGAGCAAAAATAGACAAAAGTGCAAATAAATGGTGGACAAGAGTGAGTCAGCCAAAAAGAATATAACGTCACCAGCGCAGGGCCAACCCATAAAAACAGGGCCGTCAAAGCCTGTCTAGTGACGGACTACCTAACCAAAGGGGACTCTAGGGGTAAAAGAAAACCGAGAACTGAACTACCGATCTCACTCTGTCATCAGGCAAACAAAAAAGTCCAAACAGCTGGTCACCACCAGCTACACAACCTCCTGGTTAAACCAAGCTAACCAAACTACACAGGTCAGCCTCCCTCTTCTGAGCAAGATCCAAATGTCAGTAATGCAGCCTACAGCCACCAAGTGCACCAAGCACAACCAAGTCAAAAATGAGCAACCACTCCTAAGTGCGTCAAACAGTCAAAACTTCACAAACATAAAAGAGCAGACTCTTTCTAAGTGCATCTAGCACAGTCAGGACCAAACATGAGCAATTAGCTACTCACCAACAATCTTCTAGACAGAAGATCAAACTTCCTGACAGGGGCGGGCGGAGAACACCCCACAGTACCCAAACAGTACTCAAACAGTACCCAAACAGTACTCAAACAGCTCAGCAACAAAGCAACCAAACTCTGAGCTCACAACACTCCGCATCCAAGTACAGTCAACTTGAAGTATATATAGACGTGGCTCTCAGGTGTTCCTGGCTGAACACACACACAAGCCTGATCATAATTAGACTGATTAACCAACAAAACTTGACTGCAGTCAACATACACAAAAAAACTGTAGGTGTCAGCATGGGTAGCTTCCTCAGGATACATAACACCTCCACCACCAGTGTTTGTATGGGGGTGATGTGGATGTCAGGTGAAAACATCTCACATCCGCACATGCAAAATAAATAGGACCCTAGAGAGTAACAATGTAGCGGTCACAACAGACAAACGGACTAAAAACATCATTAAAACTAGTCCGCCTAACCGCTAACATAATCAATGTCATGTTATCTTAAAATGTTCTGAAGCCAAACAGGCGATGCTTGTCTAGGCTTACTCTGTAAGACTTATTTTTGTTAACAGACACCTTCTGGTCAACTGTAGCAGATGTAATATTAGTTATTCTGAAAATACAGGAAATAGTGTTAGACGGTGAATTATGGTCAACACAAGAGTTCACTGTTGCACACCACACAGACTTAATAAAGTCATTTCCTGACTCATTTCCAGTTTCTTTTTGAGGCCATGGTCCCACATCATTCAGCAACAGTCTGCAGTCTGCAATGGCTGGAAGGGAACACAAAGAAACAAGAGAACTTGACACATGTGTCTTGACAGTCAGGGGAGATCTGTCCTCATTTTCTGCTCTGGACAGCATCCCTATGTCCGCTTCAACAGCTCTGCTCTCAGCCACACTGTAAGCACAGAGACAGTTAGACACAGAATCATGTGCATTGTGCTCAATGTAAGGTTGCAGCACCTCACATTTCACAGACAGCAAAAATGCATTTTCTGCTGCACTTTTAGTAATCGATTGCACATTGTCCTTCAACACTCCCTCATTGTTCTCTGCAAGAGAAAACAAAGGAACAGGTGGAATTGTTTTGTGTGACTTCACCTTCTTTGATAATTTCAGGTCCTCTCCTGACTGAACTAGATGTTCAGTTCCAAACAGCAGATGAAGACTTTTCCCCATGTCGATATAGTCTTTATTCTTCAGTTCCATCAACTGTTGTCTGGACAACAGAAGTTTTGCTTCATCTACTTCATTTGCAAACATTTCTGTTTTTACAGGAACTTGTTTCTCTTCAAGACTCGTCATAAATGTGTCACTTAAGTACACATCATCATCTCCATCATTGTTTTTAGCAGGAGCTACAGAAGAATGCAAAGAAACAGGAGGAACTGTTTCTTTTGGGTCCTCAGTCAGGTTCAATGGGACTTCCTCTGCTTCAGAACTGAATAAAAAACATTCACACAGATCAATGTTATTTTCCTTCAGCTCATTTAGTTTTTTGATGTTCTCTTCTGACTGAACTGGAATTTGTTCAGGTTCAGTTTCATGTTTAGTTTCAAGAAACAAGAAACTGTCAACCAAATAGACATCATCCTCAATTTTCTCCTCCTCTGGACGATGTTCTTCTGGCGCCATCTCCTGTAGATGTGAGAGAGGCACACCTGCTTGAATGAAAGGCTCTGGTGTCACCTTTGGATGACACACAGTGGGACACAAATGGTGATCTTCCTTTTGTGCAGTACGGAGCTCTCTCAATTCTCTCTGCAACTCTTGGTCCAGAAGACGTTTCTCCTCTTCAAGAGCGGCATAAAGTCTTAATTCTTCTTGTTCATAAAGACGCTTCTTTTCCTCCAAAGCAGCTTTACGTCTTTGTTGTTCTAGTTCCTGTTCTTTTAAGAAAGTCTGATGTTTAAGTTGTAGTTCCCTTTTGGCAGTTTCGAGCTGCTGTAAAATGAGCTCTTTTTCTTTCCTCAATTGTTCTTCAAGCTCCTTTTTTCTTAAAGCAACTTCATTTTCATTTGAATGTCCATAATCAGGCATCACAACAATCCCAAGTTGAATTAATTCAGTCAGCAGTCCACCTTCAAACCAACCATCACGTTCGTATTCTCTAGTGTTGATTTTAAAATGGTTTGCTATACTGAACATCTGCTCTCTCGTGCAGTTTATATAAACATCAAACGTGGGCTGTTCAAGAAATCTCTTCAAATTGAAAGCCATGTTTGTGAGCAAAAACAGTAAACAGTTTTTTTTAACAGCTTACCCAAACAGCTCACCACCAAGTGTTCAGCACACAGCTCACAGTGAAACAAAATACAAATGTCCTACTGCCATTGAATGTGTCACAAGTAAAGCAGCAAACAACACACACAGCTGATAGTACTCACAATCAGCACCAATGAGAAGCTTCAGCCAGCTTCCAACTGCTGAAGTCAATTCCTTCAAACTTGAGGTGACAAAAGTTTACAGGACCTATTTGACAAGCTCCCTAATTAATGTGAACAGTAGAACTGTCCAACCTAGCAAACACCATTAAGTATGTCAGCTGTGCACCGCACAGAACACACAAAAACACAGCTCAAGGCTATTTGTGAAACTGCCTGTCACAAACACTGTGTTTTAACTAAACTCAGCAACGAGCCCCCATTAAATATTTAAGCCCCCAAGCTCAAACAATGTCTGTTCAAAGCAGACAAGTACACAAGTTGCCTAATCAGGTACTCAAAGAGCCAACAGCACAGCACCCCAGCTGCGCTCAAAACACACAGATCACAACAAGGCAAAGCTTTAGTGATCCTTAACCAAAACAAGCTCAACAAGCTCATTCATTCAAATCCTAGACAAATCCTAAACTAACCAGGCTCATTCATTCATATCTCGGACGAGCCCCCAAAATATGTTACGGCTGGCTCAGGCCGAACACATTAAATGGACAAAGGACACAAGAAGGCAGAAGGTAAATTAAAAAGCTTTATTGCAAAACTGCCCGACTCCTCCCTCCAGGTGCGGAGTGCACCGTCTTCTGGCACAGGGCAACAAAAAAGGAGCAAAAATAGACAAAAGTGCAAATAAATGGTGGACAAGAGTGAGTCAGCCAAAAAGAATATAACGTCACCAGCGCAGGGCCAACCCATAAAAACAGGGCCGTCAAAGCCTGTCTAGTGACGGACTACCTAACCAAAGGGGACTCTAGGGGTAAAAGAAAACCGAGAACTGAACTACCGATCTCACTCTGTCATCAGGCAAACAAAAAAGTCCAAACAGCTGGTCACCACCAGCTACACAACCTCCTGGTTAAACCAAGCTAACCAAACCACACAGGTCAGCCTCCCTCTTCTGAGCAAGATCCAAATGTCAGTAATGCAGCCTACAGCCACCAAGTGCACCAAGCACAACCAAGTCAAAAATGAGCAACCACTCCTAAGTGCGTCAAACAGTCAAAACTTCACAAACATAAAAGAGCAGACTCTTTCTAAGTGCATCTAGCACAGTCAGGACCAAACATGAGCAATTAGCTACTCACCAACAATCTTCTAGACAGAAGATCAAACTTCCTGACAGGGGCGGGCGGAGAACACCCCACAGTACCCAAACAGTACTCAAACAGTACCCAAACAGTACTCAAACAGCTCAGCAACAAAGCAACCAAACTCTGAGCTCACAACACTCCGCATCCAAGTACAGTCAACTTGAAGTATATATAGACGTGGCTCTCAGGTGTTCCTGGCTGAACACACACACAAGCCTGATCATAATTAGATTGATTAACCAACAAAACTTGACTGCAGTCAACATACACAAAAAAAACTGTAGGTGTCAGCATGGGTAGCTTCCTCAGGATACATAACATCCGCCCACCCCCGTCTTGAAGTCTGATCTTCTGTTTAGAAGGTTGTTGGTGAGTAACTACTAGCTCATGTTTGGTCTTGACTGCTAGATGCACTTAAAGAGTAGCTGATAGCTCATGTTTGGTCTTGACTGCTAGATGCATTTGTGTCAGCTCATTTGTTTGTGGAGTTTGACTGTGCTTGATGCACTTAGGAATGTTTGCTCATCTTTTGACTTTTGTTGTGCTTAGTGCACTGGGTAGCTGAAGGCTGCATTGATGACATTAGGATCCTGCTAATGATAATTGAGATCAGGGAGCCTGACCTGTGTGGTTAGGTTAAGTTGGTTTAACCAGGAGGTTGTGTGGCTGGTCCAGAGGTGACCAGCTGTTTGGAGCTTTTTGGAGCTTGGAGCTGTTTGGAGCTTTTTGTTTGTTTGCCTAATGACAGAGTGAGATCGGTAGTCCAGTTATATCGTTTTTCTTTTACCCCTAGGGTCCCCTTTTGGTCAGGTAGTCCGTCTCCAGACAGGCTGCGACGGCCCTGTTTTATGGGTTGGGCCGACGCTGGGGACGTTATATTATTTTTGGCTGACTCACTCTGTCCACCATTTGTTTGTACTTTTGTCTGTCTTTTGCTTTTTTCCTGACCCTGTGCCAGAAGACGGTGCACTCCGCACCTGGAGGGAGGAGTCGGGCAGTTTTTCAATAAAGCTTTTTAATTTACCTTCTGCCTTCTTGTGTCCCTTTAATGTGTTCGGCCTGAGCCAGCCGTAACATATTTTGGGCGCCTTCGTCCGGGATATTGAATCCTTTTTGAGCCCTTGTCTGGATTTTTGAATCCTTTTTGAATCCTTGTCTGGATTTTTGAATCCTTTTTGAATCCTTGTCTGGATTTTTGAGACATTGTCTGGATTTTTTGAGTCCTTGTTGGGTTGTTGTAATCCTTTTTGGGTTAATTAATTCACCCTGCTGTTGGATTGACTCGTAGGCGGGTCCAGCGCTGTGCATGTTTGTGGCAGTCTGGTTTTGAGCAGACATTGAGTTTTTTGTGCTTAAAATATTGAGTGTTGTGAAGTCTTTTGAAGCCAAGTGTTTTTGGACAGCAGTTAATAGAATTAACTGCTCCTTTTTACATTTGGTGTGTGTTGACAGCTGTGTGCTGTAGTTTGCACTCTCTCTGGAGCTGACAGGACCAGCTCCTAGTTGCTGATTGAGCTGAAACACGCAGCTGTGTGTGTGTGTTTTGGATTGTGCTGCGTTCAAATGCAGCTGGGATTTTTTTTGCTGTTGTTTACAGTGAAAGTCTTTTGAAGAGGGGTACAGCTTAAAAGCTGTTTGTGTCCACATCATGGTGTTCAATTTGAAGAGATTTCTTGAACAGCCCACGTTTGATGTCTATATAAACTGCACGAGAGAGCAGATGTTGAGTATAGCAAACCATTTTAAAATCAACACTAGAGAATACGAACGTGATGGTTGGTTTGAAGGTGGACTGCTGACTGAATTAATTCAACTTGGGGTTGTTGTGATGCCTGATTATGGACATTCAAATGAAAATGAAGTTGCTTTAAGAAAAGAAGAGCTTGATGAACAAATAAGGAAAGGAAAAGAGCTTATTTTAGAGCAGTTCGAAATTAAAAAAAGAAACTTAATGATTAAACGCCAAGCTCTCTTGAAAGAACAAGAGCTTGGGCAACGGAGACTTCAAGCTGCTCTGGATGAAATTAAGCGTCTTCAGGAACAAGAGGATTTGGAACGGCTGAGAAGGCTGACAATTCAACATGCCTGTCATCCGGTGGTAACTGCACCAGTGCTTTGCACTCAAGCAGGTGAGCTACCACACGCATGTCCTAACTTTGATGCATCATCTGTGTCTATGCGGGTGCCTCTCACACCTCAACAGAAGGGGGCGCCTCTAGAACATCAACCGGAGGAAGAAGAGGATGAGTTTGTTTTGAGTAATAGCTTCCTGATGGACTGTGAAGAAAAACCGATTCCAGTGGAGGAAGTGAAACTCTTGCTTCATCTTCAGGAAGAAGATGACGTCGATCTCAGTGACTGTTTTTTACAGTTGTTTGACACTGAACTACTCCCAGTTCAGTCAAGTGAGGACCTGAAGATCTCAGAGGAGGTGAAGTCACACGCAACAAAACCTCCTGCTCTTTCTTTTCCCGTTCCAGCCACCGTGAAGAATGAGAGAGTATTGATGGACTATGTGAGACCATTGATTAGAACTGCAGCAGAACATGCTTTATTTTTGCTTGTGAGAGATGACAAGCTAGAGCCTTGTATTGGAAGTATTGTGCATGATTCTGCATCTAACACACTTTTCTGTATTTACAGAGTAGCTGAAATCAAAGCTGCTAAAACTGACAAAAAGGTGTTGTTACAGCCGACCAGAGAGAGCTGTCCAGTACTGACCAGTACTGAAGTGGAGGAGAACAGCTGCCCTCTGTCTACAAATGAGAGACAACGCTCTTGTTTTCTGATTAACCTCATCAAACATGGTGTTGGTGTTTGGCGGGTTGATAAGCAAAAGCTTTTTAGGATACAACCAGACCCAAGACGTCGTTTTGGTTTTAAAACCTTTTGAGTGTACCTGTAGATTATTTGTTAGCGGTTTGACAGACTAGTTTTAATGAGGTTTTTAGTCTGTTTGAGTGATGAGGACCGCTACACGTAACCTCACTGTTTTTGTATGGGTCATGTACGATGTTTTTACTTAACATCTACACCACCCCATACAAAACACTGGTGGTGGAGGTGTTACATATCCTGAGGAAGCTGCCAATGCTGACACCTATAGTTTTTATGTATGTTGACTGCAGTCATGCTTTATTGGTTGATTAGTCTGATTATGATCAGGCTTGTGTGTGTGTTCAGCCAGGAACACCTGAGAGCCACGCCTATATATACTTGAAGTTGACTGTACTTGGATGTGGTGTGTTATGAGCTCAGAGGAGGTTGCTTTTGCTGAGCTGTTTGAGTACTGTATGGTACTGTGTGGGGTGTTCTCCGCCCACCCCCGTCTTGAAGTCTGATCTTCTGTTTAGAAGGTTGTTGGTGAGTAACTACTAGCTCATGTTTGGTCTTGACTGCTAGATGCACTTAAAGAGTAGCTGATAGCTCATGTTTGGTCTTGACTGCTAGATGCATTTGTGTCAGCTCATTTGTTTGTGGAGTTTGACTGTGCTTGATGCACTTAGGAATGTTTGCTCATCTTTTGACTTTTGTTGTGCTTAGTGCACTGGGTAGCTGAAGGCTGCATTGATGACATTAGGATCCTGCTAATGATAATTGAGATCAGGGAGCCTGACCTGTGTGGTTAGGTTAAGTTGGTTTAACCAGGAGGTTGTGTGGCTGGTCCAGAGGTGACCAGCTGTTTGGAGCTTTTTGGAGCTTGGAGCTGTTTGGAGCTTTTTGTTTGTTTGCCTAATGACAGAGTGAGATCGGTAGTCCAGTTATATCGTTTTTCTTTTACCCCTAGGGTCCCCTTTTGGTCAGGTAGTCCGTCTCCAGACAGGCTGCGACGGCCCTGTTTTATGGGTTGGGCCGACGCTGGGGACGTTATATTATTTTTGGCTGACTCACTCTGTCCACCATTTGTTTGTACTTTTGTCTGTCTTTTGCTTTTTTCCTGACCCTGTGCCAGAAGACGGTGCACTCCGCACCTGGAGGGAGGAGTCGGGCAGTTTTTCAATAAAGCTTTTTAATTTACCTTCTGCCTTCTTGTGTCTTGTGTCCCTTTAATGTGTTCGGCCTGAGCCAGCCGTAACATATTTTGGGCGCCTTCGTCCGGGATATTGAATCCTTTTTGAGCCCTTGTCTGGATTTTTGAATCCTTTTTGAATCCTTGTCTGGATTTTTGAATCCTTTTTGAATCCTTGTCTGGATTTTTGAGACATTGTCTGGATTGGCTGGATTGTCTGGATAGGCTAAGTGCTTGGTGACTGTCCAGTACTGTACATGTATTCATTTATTTAAAAAAA
>JBBPBX010105466.1:0-11582 GCA_038048925.1 Garcialebias charrua | reverse complement strand
AAAGATTATTAGATTTGAACAGCCATCCATCCATCCATCCATCCATCCTTCCTGTTGTCGTGTCATGAGTAGTGCAGCAGCTTTTGCCAGGATGCACAGATGTCAACATGAACCCATCCATCCATCCATCCATCCATCCATCCTGATGTCGGGTTGTGGGTGCAGCAGCTTTTCCAAGGATGCACAGACGTCGCCATCAACCCCGATGAAGCTGTTCTTGGATGCCCAAACGAGTTTCCTGATCAACAAACATTTAATTATTAATACTTTGTTTTTACGTTTAAAGAAACATGCTTTTAATGTTTATGGGACAGTTTAAACCAAATTATCCATTTGCATTTGACTTTGAATTAGCCCTGACAAAATATTACCGTTTAAATTTAATGAAATACAAACATTTAATATTACCTTACTGTAAAAATAGTTTAACTGATTACAGGGCAGTGTGATCAATGTGTTAAGCAATGTTAACAGGAACCTTGTGCATATATGAGAATAATCTTTATTATAAAGAAACAAAATGGAAAACACAGGGGTTTAAAACAAGCTGAAAAGTCTATAAAGTAAGATCAGAGCATTAAATAGCTCAAGGGACATTACCGCCAACAGGTGGTGAGACAAGGTTCTGCAGGGTGTTCTTCTTCTAACGTTTAGTGGTGGCTAGTAAATAGCTTGAGGTAACACTACCGCCACCACGTGGTAGGACGAGTGAGATTCTACACCCCGCCCACAGAAGGGCTGCAGATAGTGAATGGAGACAAAACCGTGCATGTGAGCCGATCCTAACTGGACCAGACCGGACCAGACTGGGCCGCTCTGGGCCGGTAGTGGAAAAGGGGCATTTGGCTTGTGGGACCCCGGAAGCAGCTGATAGGTACCGGCAGTCCAAGCGGCATGCGGCTCGGGTGGTTGCTGAGGCAAAAACTCGGGCGTGGGAGGAGTTCGGAGAGGCCATGGAGAATGACTTCCGTACGGCTTCGAGGCGATTCTGGTCCACCATCCGGCGTCTCAGGGGGGGAAAGAGGTACGAGACCAACACCATTTATGGTGGAGGTGGCGTGCTGCTGACCTCAACTCGGGATGTTGTGAGTCGGTGGGCGGAATACTTCGAAGACCTCCTCAATCCTACTGGCACGTCTTCCACTGAGGAAGCAGAGCCTGGGGACTTTGGGTCGGGTTCTCCGATCTCTGGTGCTGAGGTCGCCGAGGTGGTTAAAAAGCTCCGCGGTGGCAAGGCTCCGGGGGTGGATGAGATTCGCCCGGAGTTCCTTAGGGCTCTGGATGTTGTAGGGTTGTGTTGGCTTACGCGACTCTGCAATATCGCGTGGACATCGGGGGCAGTTCCCTTGGATTGGCAGACTGGGGTGGTGGTTCCCCTATTCAAAAAGGGGGACCGTAGGGTGTGTTCCAACTATAGGGGGATCACACTCTTAAGCCTCCCTGGTAAGGTCTATTCAGGGGTTCTGGAGAGGAGGGTCCGTCGGATAGTCGAACCTCGGATTCAGGAGGAGCAGTGTGGTTTTCGTCCTGGTCGTGGAACACTGGACCAGCTCTACACCCTCAGCAGGGTCCTGGAGGGTGCGTGGGAGTTTGCCCAACCAGTTTACATGTGCTTTGTGGACTTGGAGAAGGCATTCGACCGCGTCCCTCGGGGGGTTCTGTGGGGGGTACTCCGGGAGTATGGGGTACCAGGCCCTTTGATAAGGGCTGTTAGGTCCCTGTACGACCGGTGTCAGAGCTTGGTCCGCATTGCCGGCAGTAAGTCAGGCTCGTTTCCGGTGAGAGTTGGACTCCGCCAAGGTTGCCCTTTGTCACCGATTCTGTTCATAACTTTTATGGACAGAATTTCTAGGCGCAGCCAAGGTGTTGAGAGGATCCGTTTTGGTGACCTTAGAATCGCTTCTCTGTTTTTTGCAGATGATGTGGTCCTACTGGCTTCATCAGTTCGTGATTTACAACTTTCACTGGAGCGGTTTGCAGCCGAGTGTGATGCGGCCGGGATGAGGATCAGTTCCTCCAAATCCGAGGCCATGGTCTTGAGCCGGAAAAGGGTAGCATGCCCTCTCCGGGTCGGGGAGGAGGTCCTGCCCCAAGTGGAGGAGTTTAAGTATCTCGGGATCTTGTTCACGAATGAGGGAAAACTGGAGCGTGAGATCGATAGGCGGATAGGTGCAGCGTCCGCAGTGAAGCGGGCGCTGTACCGGTCTGTCGTGGTGAAGAGAGAGCTGAGTCAAAAGGCAAAGCTCTCAATTTACCGATCGATCTACGTTCCCACCCTCATCTATGGTCATGAGCTTTGGGTTATGACCGAAAGAACAAGATCTCGGATACAAGCGGCTGAAATGAGTTTTCTCCGCAGGGTGGCTGGACTCTCCCTTAGAGATAGGGTGAGAAGCTCAGTCATCCGGGAGGGACTCGGAGTAGAGCCGCTGCTTCTCCACATCGAGAGGAGCCAGTTGAGGTGGCTCGGGCATCTGGTTAGGATGCCTCCTGGACGCCTCCCTGGTGAGGTGTTCCGGGCATGTCCCACCGGGAGGAGACCCAGAGGAAGACCCAGGACGCGCTGGAGGGACTATGTTTCTCGGCTGGCCTGGGAACGCCTTGGGATTCCCCCGGAGGAGCTGCTCCAAGTGGCTGGGGAGAGGGAAGTCTGGGCCTCCCTACTTAGGCTGCTACCCCCGCGACCCGACCCCGGATAAGCGGAAGAAGATGGATGGATGGATGGATTATAAAACAAAACAATACATGAAATGAAAGGAGGCAGAAGAAGAAAAAAATCTCATTATTTCTGCCCCTTCTTCAAACAAAATTAACAATCAATTCAAATAGCAATCACATATATAAAAAAATATAAGATATTAAATGATTTCTCACACAAAATAGGCTTTAGTTACAGTTTTGCACGCTGTACCCGTATAACCGTATTATAAAAAAAAAAAACTCAACCATGTGAGATTCGAACTCACGTCCTTTGAGTGGCAGCGCAACGTGTTTACCACTAGACCACCACGGCTTGTTGTTTAACAGCGGAGTTTGCTTTCTTTTAAAGGGTGCATGCAGGCGCGCGCATGCTTTTGTGTGCGCGCGCGTAAATATATATATATATATATATATATATATATATATATATATATATATATATATATATATATTTATATATATATATGTATTGGTGTGTGTGTGTGTGTGTGTGTTGGGTGCAATGCGCAAAGTGTGCTGAGGCGCACGGTTTGCGTGCGCGCGCACACACAGACAAGTTTCTCTTCAAAACTATCCATGTGTCTGTCAAAGCAAAAACAAAAAACGCCCACAAACTTTGAACCAATCACACGCTGCGAGCCGCATCGTCGGCGTCTCGGAGTTCTGACTGGGGGCTATGTACACGACGGGCTGTCACCGGGGGATCACAGCGGGAGTGCGGCCAAAAGTTGCGCAATGTTTGCTCACTCAACGGGGGGTAAAAGACGTGCGACAGGCCGTCTTGCCGAGTATAACAAGGCCTAGGAGGTGGATGGTGTGGGTTGAGGGCCTTGCTCAGGGCCTAGGGTGGGGCGAATGAGGGTGGAGGCAGGTGTGGGTGTTTCACCTTTTCCACCCACATTTTAATGTTGATGGTACCGGGAGTTGAACCTGTGACTTTCCGATCGCAGGCCCATCTTCTAGCCTTTGCGCCACCACTCCCCTGTATAGTCCAAAAACTACAACAACTATGCCTTAAATGTAAGTTTAGCCTTACAAATAAAAAAAAATACAAAAATACAAAAACTTTTAATGCTTCGTTTGTGTGAGATGGCAACAATTTGTAAAATCTGTTGATCTCTTCTAACTTTAAAGGTATTTTAGAGTAAATATACATGTATTACAGTTTTCTTGGTTGCTTTTGATTTATTTTCAGAAACTAGAGTTAACAATCTAATAAGGTTAAGCCAGGTCCTCTGGACATAATCTTCAGAATTCTTGAAGAATTTGTCTATTGCACCTGACTTAACTGTGTTAGATTTATCTTACTGAGCATGCATCAGTACATGGAGTCAGGGGGGTTGCCAGGAATATTGGGCCCCATGACAAAAAATCCAATTGGGCCCCCCTGCACAGCTGCTTTTGCCACATCTCTAGAATCTAACTGATCCAGCAAAAGTTTTACATAAATAACATTAAAGGCTTGCTTCCTTTGGTCCAATACTGGTACTATCACAATATTTACTGTTAGTGAATTGTACATGCAACCGTCTGCATAGAGTATGCAATTCACTATTTAAAGCAAGATTAAAAACAAAAAAAAAAAAACGAGGAGCCCCGCCGCCGGCAGAGACACGACGAGCAAGCGTGGCGTGCGCATGTGTTCTGAACGCAAACACGCTTCAAATTATTGTTAGTTCATATATCTGCTCTCAAATCAGTGGTAACATACTGCACACTCAAACTGATGGCATAATATGCCATCGTGAAATGGAGGCTAAGCTAGCGAACAGGTTGATAATCACGCACATCTCTACCCACCTCTCTTGGGGAAAAACTGTGTTACAAATCGACACCCTTTCCTTTGTCTGTCTTCCTTTTCTTTTTTCTCTTTCCTTTTTTGACAGCCTGATTTTACGATTTTTCTGGGCAGCATGTTTGTTGTTACTCTGTCATCCTCTGACTGCAAAGTAACACCAGCAGCGTCAAGTGAGCTAAAGCAGCTAGGAACATACCATTTCATGCAGATACAGGGGGGTGTTTGTTAAATATGAGGATGTTTGCTTTTTGGTCTGGGAGAGATAATATTTAAGTTTTACTGTTAAAACAAGTAAAAACAAAGCTACTACCATTAATGTATTATTATCAGGGTCCCACCACACCATGAAAAAAAAAGGCCAATCTGGGGCCCCTGTCAGTCAAGGGCCCTTGGAATTGTACCAACTTTTACCCCCCATACGGTACCCCTGCATGGAGTTAACAACAAAAGATGTTTAGTTGAAAATAACAAGGAAATCTGTGAGAAAATGGTTCACACTTGGGCACATTTTTAACCTCACCCAGATTCTGCATTGCAATTTACATTTGGTTTCCCTTGTCCAAGTTTGGACGTATGGCCTTCCTGTGTATAGTTTACATGTTCCCTTTGTGTTTGTGTGTATTTTCTCTAGGTAATCTGGTTTCCTACCACAGTCTGGACGTTAGGCTCGCTACCTGCTTTGCTAATGAGATCTGAGATCTCAATGGGATATACTTGGTTAAAAATGGGTTAATAAATAATAATTCTAGGTGGCGCTCTTGAGCCGTTTCTTATGCGATTTTTGCCAAGCCCCAAAATACGTAAATTTTCACCAGTCCTGATGTGGCTGCCAAATTTGGTGAGTTTTGGGATATGTAAAGGCCCCTAACAGGCCAATTCATTTGGCGGAAAAAATTGCAGGTTGGGCCTGAACAGAGCGATTACAATAGGCCTTCGCAGCACTTTGCTGCTCGGGCCTAATCAAATCCAGTGTCCAAATTATACGTTATTCACCAGATTGGACAACTGTGATCATGCAGTCTGCATGCACGATGAATACAGCTGAGCCAGGGGTTGTCAGATAAATCTGAAATGCCTTATTTACCACCTCCTTTTTTGTGCACATGTTCAAGAAACTGAAAGTTATGCACCATAACTCATGTTCCCTGAAGGAGGGAACAAGGTGCAACACTATTGCTATGGGAATTGCACCCCCGCGCGATTACCTGAAGGAATACATTCACGCCTTTACGGCATTGGGCGTCAGCGTCACCCCAGAGGCCCCGCCCTCTGGGTACTTAAGACGCGAGCGCCCATCCAAACGGTCTCCAAGTGCACTTCACCGAGCTTCAGCATTGAAAAGGGCCAACTGTGTTGCACCTCGTTCCCTTCCTTCAGGGAACATGAGTTATGGTGCATAACTTTCAGTTCCCTTATCAGTCAGTCACTCGGTGCAACACTATTGCTATGGGAACGTAATTCATTCACGCCCTTGAAATGCTCAGTAAAATGCATGCTTGTGAGAACTTCTGCCTTTATACTTTAGGCGTTTTGGCTAATCTCTACTGTGAGTTAGAGAGTACAGCCTGAGTGACGTCACATGCAGTGACATCCAAACTATAATGCTTTGCAAACTTGTTCGTTGAACTTCAGTTTGCAGTAGCACAGATGTCTGCAACTGGTACGCCCTTTAAAAGGGACCACGAGGCAGTTAGGCCTCGAGTGGAATGGGCGTGTACCCCAGAGGGCACCTGTTGACCTTTGCTGCTGTATGCCCTCTTTAAGGCCTCGGTCACCCAGTGTGAGAGGCGCTGCTTTGAAGGGGCTCTGCCAGCAGCTGGATTGGCAGAACATACGAACAACTGGTTTGTTTTTCTCCAACTGACAGTTCTTTCAATGTAAGTACTTAGGGCCCTGATAGGGCAGAGTGCATTCAACCTCCTCTGTCTTTCAGTGAGGACAGGGTGAGGAGGAAACATTGAGAGACCAAAGTCCAGACTTCTGGGATTTAGAGTTGGAACCTTTGGCACATATGCATGGTTTGGACGCAGGGTGACCTTTGACCCGTCAGGGGCAAACCTAGTACACATTGGGTGTACAGATAAAGCGTGGAGGTCACCGACACGTTTAGCTGAGCAAAGAGCTAAGAGCAAGGCAGTTTTATAAGATAACAAATCTATCTTAATACTGCTAATAGGCTCAAATGGAGGCTCACACAGAGCATTCAGAACTAACCGTAGGTCCCAATCAGGGGCCAAAGTCCTGCTGGGGGTCTTTTCCTCAGTACGCCCTTCATGAAACATATCATGAGAAGGTGAGCACCGGGTGTTTTAAATCTCCAGCCTTCGTGGCATGCCGAAATGGCTGACAAAAACACCTTAATGGTGGAGAAAGAACTGCCTTTCTCCAGCAGGTCCTGTAAAAAGGTGAGGGGTTGGACCAAGTCACAGGAATATGAAATAATATTCCTCTCCAGACACCAAGCCTAAAAAAACATGCCATTTACGAGCGTAGAGAGTCTGAGTTGACTGTGCTCTGGTTCCTTGTATCGTGTTTATGACGTTGGGAAGGCCAGAGGCTATCAGCCTGTTCCTCTCAGCGGCCAGGCTGAGAGCTGCCACAGTTCTACAAGTGGGTGAAAGAGCTGCCCGTGTGCCTGAGTTAACAGGTCCCTGTGGGGGGCAGCTGCCACAGTGTTCCTAACAACAGTGAGATTATCTCTGGGAACCACGGTGTCTGTGGCCACCTGGAGGCTATTAATATCAGGGAAAGAGCTCCCTTGCGTACACGTTCCAACGTCACCTGAATCAGAGGGACGGGGGAAAAATGCGTAATATAATGTCCCTGCTGGCCAGCTGTGGGCGAGGGCATCTGCTCCCAGCGGTGCATCTGTTTCCTTCAGAGAGAAGTACAGGGTGCAGTGCATGCTGGTTTTGCAGGCGTACAGATCGACGGATGCCCGCCCGTATCGTGGCCAGATCTGGTCCACGACTCGTGGGTTCAGCCTCCATTCTGAGGCTAATAGCTTTGCCACAAAAAGAGCAGCTTGTGTGTCAGACCAAGGAGGGGTCGGGACCTTGTCCCCCTCTCCCTACTGATGTAGGACACTGTTGTCCTGTTGTCTGATTTTACCAGGACATGCCGTCCTGCTATCAGTCCTTTTTGAAAAAGTATTTCATTGACGGGTAAACAACCTTCAATTCTAGGAAGTTGATGTGTAATCTTGTTTCCTGTTGTTTCCAGAGGCCTTAGGCGTTCTGGTTTCTGCAGACTGCTCCCCATCCTCCCTTTGAGGCGGTCAGACACTCAGAGCTGATCGGAATCCTCCCTGCTCGTCTGAGGGGGGTAGGACGTGTTTGTTTGTTTAGCCACATTTGCAAAGCACGCATTTTTAATAGTGCCTGTGGCACGCGGGGAATGGCTACTGCCAGCAGGCCCAAAATGCGCTAGCAGAGATTGAGGGACACTCTCTGGCCCAGTTGAAAGCATGCCAGACAGAGGCGTATCGAAGAAATACGCTCCTCTGAAAGTCGTGCTCTGTACGAAATGGTGTTGACCCGTACTCCCAAAAATACGGTAGTCTGGGATGGTTGCAGGTTGCTTTTTGCCAGTTTTATGACGAAAAACCCAGAGCTTTCAGGTGAGACATCACCCTCTCTGGGTGCTGCAGTGCCTGGACTCTGTTGTGTCCAGGAATGGGCAGATCATCGAAAAAATTCAGAACTCTGACCCTTTGATCCCTCGGTGGGGTCAGGGCCGCGTCCAAACGTTTCGTGAACGCCCGGGAGGCAGTTTTCAGGTCAAAAGGTACTGCCAAAAAACTCGGACGCGGAGCCCCTGAAGGCAGAGCAGAGATATTTTCTGTGGCAGGGCAGGATGTTCACGTGGAGGAAAGCGTCTTTCAGATCCACCATGCAGAATTAATTTCTCGGTTGAACCGAGCAGATGACTCGTCTGAGTGTCAACATCCTGGATGTGTACGTTTTTCTTCTTCTGTTAGATCCCGGAGGTCCAAGATGGGCCTCAAGCCCTGTTCCCGTTTTGGGACCAGGAAGTACTCAGTAGTCTGAGACTTTATTGTCGTGTGTGGATGGCAATTTCTCTTTATTACACAAGCGTCTGAGTGGTCTTGTGTGTTTAAACATTCTGAACCAGCTAGTCTGTACACCTCTAACACAGGTACTGGAGGTAAAAATTTGGCGTTTTCTCTCCCTCTGTGAGTGAAAAAGCCTGTAATGGTGCAGGGGCATCTCAGGGTCACGCAGGCCTCTGCTTTCTATCTGCACCGCTGGAGAATTACTGGGGTGACCAGTGACTTCTGTACAGAGACGCTAAAATACTATGTTGTTTTAACAGTGCTCCGAAGCAACATTTTGTTTTTATCGCACAAGTAAGGGAACATGCTTTGTGTTCTAACGAACATCTTTGTCCCTTCCACGATGGTCTCTTGGACCCCGGGGGGATTTGAATTTGTGTGGCTTTTCTTCCCCACGGGTGGAAAAGCCCTTATCAGTGAGGGCTTTGGTCGCCAGTGTCACTGCATGACAACCGGTTCAGTCCTACTCTTCCCTAGAGCGACTGTCCGGTGCGCCCGAAAGGCAGACAGTAAAGTCTGCCGTCCTGTGGACCTCATCCAGTGGCTTTGCCATCTTTTTCCTTTTGTTGGTGGCCCCCTGCAGCTCCTGCAGCCCGGGCCCTGACATGGTTGACGTCCGAGAGTCATCCATAGCCTCGTAGGTGGATAAACTCTCAGCGTCACGATGTTCTCGTCGTGGGCATAGGAAAACTACCAGTCAGCGTAGCTGGACAGGTAAGCTGAAATTCCTCCTCCTGGACTGTGCTGGTCGGAGAGCCTCCTTGTTAGCAGGGGCTAAATGTGGAGGTACTCGTAAGCCCGCTTGCGGTGCTAAACGGGCCATCGAGCAGCGTAGCATCGGTAAACAAACTTAGTTAGCAACTGTGCGATGAAGTCTATCGTCGATTCGGCTACACAGGATGGTGAAACAGACAAAACATGAGAAGGTTAGCTAGCAAGCTAGACCACGCGTTTTCACATACCTCACAATGGAGTCCTTCGTTGTCCACTTGTAGCCGCATCTAATCGCGTTAGCAGTGCTGATCTTCCGTCCCATGCTGTCATGGGAGCTCTCGGTTAGCCGGGCTAACCGTGGGAGCTAGCCAGTTAGCAGCGGGGTTATTCGATTTCCACTTGCCTTTCTCCGGGGTTATCCGCAAGAAAAGCGTTGAGTGTCTTCGCGTGTAGCATCCCTGAGCAAACCGGACAGGCCTCGTGGGTGTCCGTTGCTGAAAGGGGGTAGCCACATCCGCTGAAGCAGGTTCGGGAGCTCGCTGGCCTGCTGGAGTTCTTCGTCCGAAGAAGTCCTCTCCTTGAGCTGTTAGCCCGTTAGCTTAGCAAGTAGCGTGTTGTGCGGTTAGCGTCCGCTAATCGAGCGGCGGAACAGCAGAAAGAGAAAAGGCACGTGAGCTGGGGCTCGCTGGCCTGTTGGTCTTCTTAGAATTTGGGGTTTTCGCTTTTCATTCTCAGGGGCCATGGCTGAGAAGAGTCGAGCTCGTTAGCAGTGCTAACGTTGTCCGAAGACGTCTCCTTTGTCGCGTCGCTTTCGCTAGCTAGCCTGCTACTCATTAGCAGGGTAGCGGTGTGACGCAGTTAGCGCCGTCGAGCGAAGCAGCTGCGAAGAGAGAAGCTTCGAGGTTAAGAGAAAAAATGCTGGACTAGCTTTCACCAGCCCAGCAATACGCAGGAAATTTCTCTGTACGCTCAGCGTAGGGAGTGAGCTCACCTCTAACGAGCGATGGGTCTACAGAGAAGTCCCACGAAGTTCAGGTTTTAAGCGAGGTGAAGGGCAAAAAGAGACCGTTTGGATGGGCGCTCGCGTCTTAAGTACCCAGAGGGCGGGGCCTCTGGGGTGACGCTGACGCCCAATGACGTAAAGGCATGAATGTATTCCTTCAGGTAATCGCGCGGGGGTGCAATTCCCATAGTAATGGTGTTGCACCGAGTGACTGACTGATAAGGGACCACCATACCATACAATACCATTTTATTTATAGAGCACTTAAAACAGCGACAAGGCCAACCAAAGTGCTGTACAAACAAACAAACAGGCAACACATAGGCAACATACAAAATAAAGTACATAAAAAAAGAATATAGACATAAAATCACTGCAGATAATAAATATAATGACCAAACACAACACAAATGTCATCTTGCACAATATGAGAGTTCTGCAATGGAGTTAAAATCAGAGCAGTCTGCTCCTCAGAGAAATAGTGTTAAATTATTATTTTATATATATGAGTGTTTCTGTTCAGTGCTCTGAGATGACTTCTGTTGTGTCTTGACGCTATATAAATAAACTGAATTGAATCTTCGAAGATCTTTACTCAGCACATGTGTCAGTTTAGGTCAAAACACTATCATTTTAAAGCCACAGTACGATAGCCCATAATTTCTTACCTGGCAACTCGACTGACATGGAAACTACTGCATTTTTGTGTGTAAACCTGCTAATTTTTCATTTATTACCCCCAATAAACATTGCAAAAACATTAATGTTTCCAGATGTTGTTCTTGTGTAAACGGGGCCTTATAGTAGATAGATTACTTTGACTTGGTCATTTCAAAAGTAGTTCGCATGCTGAAAAAGTTTGGGCACCCCTGCCATACGGCTTCAGTTTATCATAAGAATCCATATGCAACAGTGCGTTGTGCCCCCTGCTATACTGCTGACGTCAACATTCATCATTTTACCTTTTTTGTTGGAGTTCTGATATGACTTTATTTGGGTAATATCACAACTTTATTCTTGTAGTATTGGCCGTAAAGCTCCATTGCATTTTGTAGACAAGGAAGGTAATTTTTTTTTATATGACGTAACAATGATGCATTCACAAACCAGGGGTTTGAATGGGAGATTTTTGAGTAGATCTGCTGGTGAAGTTGGTCAAGCTAAATAGTGGTCAAGTTTAGTTACAAATTGATTTATTACTTCCTCCCTAAACAAACAAACAAAACAAAACAAACAATATACATGTACATGTAGTCCTCGACTTACGATGGAGATACGTTCCTACGCGGCGG
>JBBPBX010105465.1:0-11582 GCA_038048925.1 Garcialebias charrua | reverse complement strand
GCATGTCTTGGACACTCGGGTGAAGAGAGGGGCGGAGCTGTCAACTGACCACTACCTGGTGGTGAGTTGGCTCCGATGGTGGGGGAGGATGCCGGTCAGACCTGGCAGACCCAAACGTATTGTGAGGGTCTGCTGGGAACGTCTGGCAGAGTCTCCCGTAAGACGGAGCTTTAACTCCCACCTCCGGGAGAGCTTTGAACACGTTCCGAGGGAGGCGGGGGACATGGAGTCCGAGTGGGCCGTGTTCCGCGCCTCTATTGTCGAGGCAGCTTATCGGAGCTGTGGCCGCAAGGTTGTTGGTGCCTGTCGTGGTGGCAACCCTCGAACCCGGTGGTGGACACCGGCAGTGAGGGATGCTGTCAGGCTGAAGAAGGAGTCCTATTGGGCCTTTTTGGCTTGTGGGACCCCGGAAGCAGCTGATAGGTACCGGCAGTCCAAGCGGCATGCGGCTCGGGTGGTTGCTGAGGCAAAAACTCGGGCGTGGGAGGAGTTCGGAGAGGCCATGGAGAATGACTTCCGTACGGCTTCGAGGCGATTCTGGTCCACCATCCGGCGTCTCAGGGGGGGAAAGAGGTACGCGACCAACACCATTTATGGTGGGGGTGGCGTGCTGCTGACCTCAACTCGGGATGTTGTGAGTCGGTGGGCGGAATACTTCGAAGACCTCCTCAATCCTACTGGCACGTCTTCCACTGAGGAAGCGGAGCCTGGGGACTTTGGGTCGGGTTCTCCGATCTCTGGTGCTGAGGTCGCCGAGGTGGTTAAAAAGCTCCGCGGTGGCAAGGCTCCGGGGGTGGATGAGATTCGCCCGGAGTTCCTTAGGGCTCTGGATGTTGTAGGGTTGTGTTGGCTTACGCGACTCTGCAATATCGCGTGGACATCGGGGGCAGTTCCCTTGGATTGGCAGACTGGGGTGGTGGTTCCCCTATTCAAAAAGGGGGACCGTAGGGTGTGTTCCAACTATAGGGGGATCACACTCTTAAGCCTCCCTGGTAAGGTCTATTCAGGGGTTCTGGAGAGGAGGGTCCGTCGGATAGTCGAACCTCGGATTCAGGAGGAGCAGTGTGGTTTTCGTCCTGGTCGTGGAACACTGGACCAGCTCTACACCCTCAGCAGGGTCCTGGAGGGTGCGTGGGAGTTTGCCCAACCAGTTTACATGTGCTTTGTGGACTTGGAGAAGGCATTCGACCGCGTCCCTCGGGGGGTTCTGTGGGGGGTACTCCGGGAGTATGGGGTACCAGGCCCTTTGATAAGGGCTGTTAGGTCCCTGTACGACCGGTGTCAGAGCTTGGTCCGCATTGCCGGCAGTAAGTCAGGCTCGTTTCCGGTGAGAGTTGGACTCCGCCAAGGTTGCCCTTTGTCACCGATTCTGTTCATAACTTTTATGGACAGAATTTCTAGGCGCAGCCAAGGTGTTGAGAGGATCCGTTTTGGTGACCTTAGAATCGCTTCTCTGTTTTTTGCAGATGATGTGGTCCTACTGGCTTCATCAGTTCGTGATTTACAACTTTCACTGGAGCGGTTTGCAGCCGAGTGTGATGCGGCCGGGATGAGGATCAGTTCCTCCAAGTCCGAGGCCATGGTCTTGAGCCGGAAAAGGGTAGCATGCCCTCTCCGGGTCGGGGAGGAGGTCCTGCCCCAAGTGGAGGAGTTTAAGTATCTCGGGATCTTGTTCACGAATGAGGGAAAACTGGAGCGTGAGATCGATAGGCGGATAGGTGCAGCGTCCGCAGTGAAGCGGGCGCTGTACCGGTCTGTCGTGGTGAAGAGAGAGCTGAGTCAAAAGGCAAAGCTCTCAATTTACCGATCGATCTACGTTCCCACCCTCATCTATGGTCATGAGCTTTGGGTTATGACCGAAAGAACAAGATCTCGGATACAAGCGGCTGAAATGAGTTTTCTCCGCAGGGTGGCTGGACTCTCCCTTAGAGATAGGGTGAGAAGCTCAGTCATCCGGGAGGGACTCGGAGTAGAGCCGCTGCTTCTCCACATCGAGAGGAGCCAGTTGAGGTGGCTCGGGCATCTGGTTAGGATGCCTCCTGGACGCCTCCCTGGTGAGGTGTTCCGGGCATGTCCCACCGGGAGGAGACCCAGAGGAAGACCCAGGACGCGCTGGAGGGACTATGTTTCTCGGCTGGCCTGGGAACGCCTTGGGATTCCCCCGGAGGAGCTGCTCCAAGTGGCTGGGGAGAGGGAAGTCTGGGCCTCCCTACTTAGGCTGCTACCCCCGCGACCCGACCCCGGATAAGCGGAAGAAGATGGATGGATGGATAGATTTAATGATAATTTATTTATTTTAAACCAAGTTTGTATCTTGACAAATTCTGTCTTTATCAATTCCAACATTTGTTCTATATCTTCACCTAAACAGAAAAATGTGGTATCATCAGCAAAAAGTACACATTTAAGGAGTCCTGACACATTTACCAAGTCATTCACATATAAAATAAATAGCTTTGGTCCAAGTACAGAGCCTTGGGGAACTCCACATGTGATATTACAGAGGTCAAATCTTACATCATTTATATGTACAAATTGTTTCCTATGTATGTACTAAAATTTCAGATCTATGAACAGGAAATAATGCATATGAGGAAATAATTGATATGTATATATAATATATATAGCAAATGAAGAGAACAGGTGTTTCAACGTGCATTCATTTATTATTTTTTGAACGGCCCAATACAACTGCAGTACAAGAAGATACAGCAGATGGCAGCATAACCAGGCTCTCCCATTAACAACCATTGAACAAATTACTGCTTCATATTTCAACAGCAAACATGTATAAATTATAATTAGTTTTGAAAACAAAGCAACACGAACTTGAGTAATAGAGCCTATTAATATTACGATACATGATAAACTACACACTCCACACCAGTTGGTGGCGGTAATGCACCAAACTATTATTTCCCAACCACAATAAAAAAAGAACCTACAAGGTGATGAGGTGTCAAAAATATATATATACTGTACTGTATATCTTCTTCTTTCTCCGCAGACAGATACGTTTTCTCTTTTCTGTCCTTCAGACGTGCTGCACTCACTGCAGTTCTTCTCTTAAACAGATGGCGTCGCTGCTGAGTAAATAATACCGCTGCACAGCTAAAACCACACCAGAAGAAGAAGTGTCCGGAAGGAGTTGTAGGGGGAGTTTGGGAAGCTGGTTCCTGTGACTCATCGCGGCGGCAGGTTTGAAAACTCAAAATCGAGAGATTTGGAGGAATACATTTTCAAAGGCGGAAGACTGCTAAATCTTGAAATTGACTGTAACTCGGAACTGTCAAACAGTTACAAGTTATGCGGAAGAGAGAAGCTGTAAACGGCTGTTGAACTGAGCTATTGTTTGGCTGCTGTGATGTCGGTAGAATTAGAAAGACGCAGTCGGAACAGCATGGATGATGGTGAAGAGGAAGAGGAAGAGATAGACGAACAGGGAGGGAAAAAGTGGGAAAATGTGGGGAAGGGTGGAAAGAAACAGAGAGCTAATGAAAAAAAAAGGAAAAAAAGAAATGAGGAAACTACAGAAGAAACTGATAGTGATGATGCGTCAAAAAATCCATCTATGAATGTCATAATAAGATTTGAGGAAGAAGGGGGAGTAAAGAAAATTGACCCACTTAAGCTAACAAACACACTTAAAGCACAAGTTGGAGAAATCAAATATGCTAAAATACTGAGAGACGGAAATCTTCTGATCGGGTGCAATACAGAAGCTCAGATGGAAAAAGCGAAGAAAATTGGATGGGTGTGCAAAATTAAAGTCAAAACAGTTGTAAGAGTAGGTGAAAAAAGAGATAATGGAAGTAGAGGAGTCATTGTAGGAGTACCTTTAAATGTAAACATGAAAGACCTGGTCGGGAATCTAAAGCAAAGAAATGAAGAAGTAAAAGGAGCAAGAAGAATGACTAGAGGTCCAGAGAAAGTTGAAACTGAAACTGTGCTGGTGGAATTTGAAACAAAAGATGTGCCAAAGGAAGTTTTCTTTGGCTTGATAAGATTTAGTGTTAGGGAATTTATACCTAAACCAGTGAGATGTTTCAACTGTCAGGGATTTGGACATATTGCTAAAGTGTGTAAAGGAAAAAGGAGATGTGCCCGATGTTCTGGGGATCATGAATATGGAAAATGTGGAGCTGGAGTCAAACCAAAATGCTGCAGCTGTGGAGGAGAGCATAGTGTTGCTTTCTGGGGGTGTGAAGTGATGAAGCAGCAAACAGTTGTGCAGAAAACAAAGGTCACGCAGAAAGTAACATATGCAGAAGCATGTAAAATGGTTGAAAAAGAGAAACCACACGGAAAACCAAAAATAGAAGAGGGAAAAATAGAAGAGAAACAAGTAATCCAAAAGGTTATGGAAATGGTTGAAAGAAAAATAGATGAAGAGAAGAAGAAGATGGTGACATTTATTGCAGGAGTAATAAATGCAACATCAGACGTGAAGTCCAAAACAGAAAGAATTCAAATCATTGTGAAGGCAGCATGTCATAGTCTAGATATGAAGAACATCAGATGGGAAGAAGTAAGGGAAGAGCTATGTAGCCAAACAAGTCAAGAAGGATCATGTGGTTAACTCTTATCACAATCCTAATCCTACAGTGGAACGCACGGAGTCTTTTGTCAAATGGTCAAGATTTTAAACAGTTTATTTATGAAGAGACAGAAAAACCTGACATAATCTGTATACAGGAAACATGGTTGAAGGCTTCTTTAGATTTTAGAGTTCATGGATATACTGCAGTTAGATTCGATAGGAAAAAAGGGAATGGAGGTGGGTGTCTTTCTCTGATTAAAGAAGGCATTCCGTATAAAATAATTGAAAGGAAAGGAGACTTAGAATATGTAGCAATTCAAATATGGATAGAAGGAAAAGAAATAATGATTATAAATTATTACAATCCGTGCAAGAAGATTGAATTAAGTGAACTTGAGGAGATAGGTATGAAAGGAAATATTATTTGGTGTGGAGACTTTAATGCCCATCATTCACTATGGGGGAGTGAGAAAATAGATTATAATGGTAATATATTAGAAGAATTTTTGGATGATAAAAATCTTGTATGTTTGAATAATGGAGCGAAGACAAGAATCGATATTAATTCTGGTAAAGAATCGGTATTAGATTTAACATTTGTATCTAGCTGCTTGGCTCCATTATGTGAATGGCAAGTAAGAAATAAATCATTTGGTAGTGATCATTATGTTATAGTCAGTAACATAAGGATGGGCCAGATCCAGATTCCTGAATTAGTGGGAGGTAAGTGGATATTTGAGAAAGCAAATTGGGAAAAATATAAGTATTTATGTGAAAGGAACCTTTTATGTGTTCAAAATGGTTGGAGTATTGAAAAAATGAGTAAAGAGATGAGTCATAGCATTTTAAAAGCTGCTGAGGAATCTATTCCAAAGACTTCAGGTAAAAATAGAAAAAAATTAGTTCCGTGGTGGAATACTGATTGTAAAACAGCAGTAAGAGAAAGAAATAAAGCATTTAAACTGGTCAAACGGTCCCATAATTTTCAACATCTAATTGAATATAAAAAAGCACAGGCAAAAGTAAGACGTACAATAAGAAGAGCAAAGAGAACTCATTGGAGAGACTTCTGTGATACAATTGGTAGTAGGACACAAATAGGGGAAGTTTGGGGTATGATCAAAAAAATGGGGGGGGACAGAAGAGACTGGAGTTATCCAGTACTTAATAAAAATAATCAAATAGCAATAACTGATAGAGACAAGGCTGATATTTTAGCGAACACTTTTGTTGAAATACATAGTGGGAAAAATTTATCAGATGATGACAAACAGAAAAGGGAGATAACTAAAAGAAGAAATGTAGAAGCTTTAAGAAGAAAAGAGAATATTAATCAAGATCTGATAAACTGTCCCTTCTCTATTGGAGAACTGAAAAGAGCTTTGGGAAAAACTAGGAACAGTGCTCCAGGGAAAGATGAGATATGTTATAATATGTTAAAAAATCTAAGTGATGAAGGATTACATAAACTTTTAATGTTATTTAATAAGATATGGAGAGAAGGGCATTTACCATATAGATGGAAAGAAGCAATTATTATCCCAATTAAGAAACCTGGGAAAGATCACAGTAATCCTGTAAATTACAGACCTATTGCGTTAACCTCTAATATGTGTAAATTGATGGAAAGGATGGTGAACGAGAGATTGATGCATTATTTAGAGTCAAGAAACATCATTACACATCATCAGAGTGGGTTTCGTAGAGGAAGAGGAGCAATGGATCCTATTTTATGTTTAGAGGACGATGTTCGAAAAGCCCAGGTAAATAAGGAAACTGTTGTTTCTGTGTTTTTTGATGTAGAAAAAGCATACGATATGTTATGGAGAGAAGGGCTAATGATTAAATTACATCAGGCAGGAATAGGTGGAAACATGTTTAATTGGTTAAAAGATTTTTTATGTGATAGAACTATTCAAGTTAAAATAGGATCATATTTATCACAGCAATATAAAATAGAAAATGGAACCCCTCAAGGAAGTGTGATAAGCCCTACACTATTTTCAGTTATGATTAATGACATTTTCAAAGACATATCTTTCAGTTATGGTAAATCCCTTTTTGCTGATGATGGAGCATTATGGAAAAGGGGGAGAAATGTGGAACATCTTATTTTAAAACTTCAGGAAGGGATAGATAAAGTAAGTGAGTGGGGAACAGAGTGGGGTTTCACATTTTCAGTTGAAAAGACAAAAGTCATGTTCTTCACAAATAGAAAGATTGGAGTTAAAAAGTTAAAATTATATGGAAGAGAGTTAGAAAGTGTTGATTATTTTCGGTTCTTGGGAGTAGTGTTTGATAAGAAATTAACTTGGAGAAATCACATAGAGCATATCATAGTGAAGAGTAAAAAGGTAATAAACATTATGAGGTGTTTAGCAGGGTTGACATGGGGTGCAAATTTTGAATCTCTTAAACATATTTATGTGTCACTAATCCGGTCAAGAATAGATTATGGGAGTGTGGTGTATGGATCAGCAGCTAAAACTCTATTAAGTAAATTAGATGTCATCCAAGCTAGAGCACTGAGAATTTGTTTAGGGGCAGTAAAATCAACTCCAGTATGTGCTCTACAAGTAGAAGCAGGAGAAATGCCATTATGCATTAGAAGACAACAGTTAATGGTTAATTATTGGATAAATTTGAAAGGACATAATGAAAATCATCCAGTTAAGAAAGTGTTAGAAAACTGTTGGGAAAGAGGAAAGGAGCCTAAACATAGTTTTGGGTGGATTGGGGATAGCAACGCAAGAAAATTTCAAGTATATAACAAAGAATTTTATCCAACTGTACTATGGCCTTTAAGGCCTACATGGACATGGAAATACATTAATGTTGATAGTTCATTACGAAATATTAAGAAAAATACCACAGATATTTGCCAAGAATTTTATGATCGAGTAGAGAAAAAGTATAATGATTATTTGCAAATTTATACGGATGGTTCAAAAGATCCAATAACTGAAGCAACTAGTATAGCAGTAGTGATTCCGGAGTTGAAGATTAAGCTTTCGAAAAGAACATCTAATTTTCTAAGTATATATACAGTAGAATTGTGTGCTATTTTATTGGCTTTAGAATGGGTGGAGGATACTAGAATAAGTAAAATTATAGTTTGTAGTGATTCATTATCAGCACTGTTGAGCATTGCAAAGGGAAGCTCATGCAATCAACACATTTTGTATGAGATTCTTTTTGTTCATCAAAGACTATGTGAACAAAATAAAAATCTAGTAATTATGTGGACTCCTGCCCATGTGGGTATATTAGGCAACGAAAGGGCAGATAAGTTGGCTAAAGAAACTGTTAAAAAAGTAGACATTGATATGCCGATAAAGTTAACTAAATCTGAAGGAAAAAGTATAGTTTGGAACGAAAGCAAGAAATTATGGAAAATGAGATGGGATAATGAGACAAAAGGGAGACATTTATATAGGATACAAAATACAGTTGATGTTAATAGACTCAGAGGAATAAATAGGAGGGAGGAGATAATTATAAATAGAATAAGAACTGGGCATAGTTTATTGAATGACACTCTTTTTAAGATGGGGAAACATCTTACTGGTTTATGTGATTGGTGTAATGCCGCAGAAACAATAGAACATGTTTTTAATAATTGCAGGAAATATGTGGGTCATAGGAGAATATTGAGAATGGAAATTGGTCATAATAGGGAACTAAAGTTGGAAGAAGTCGCTGCTCAGCTGAGTAGTGATGAAGGGAAAAGAAAGATATTTCGTTTTTAAAAAAATACTGGACTCAATATGAGAATATGAGAAAATAAATTAATATATAAGCACCAAGAGATGGCAGTAGTGCAACAATGATGGATGCAAGCTGCCGTTAAAAACCAAAGAAGAAGAAGAAGAAGAATACCAGCCTTTTAGAAAATACAGTTAAAAAAACGCACAGAAATGAACAATCCATCAGTAAATACACTAACAACACAAGAAAACTTATAATTATTGAAACTGACTACTGATTTATTAATTTTTAGGCTTTGTTCTATGGATTAAGCACTTCTTATTAGTTATTTCATTTAAAAAAATGTTGAAAAAATGAGTGATCTTTACAAATCGGCATATGGACAGAAAATTATTCAAATATATAATTGATAAATGACATGGTATAAATGACATGGTATGTTATTTATGAAATACAGTAGCCTAGGCTGTATACTGTACTATGTTGGATCTCTTTTCATGAAACGTGTATTAAGCCTACAAAGAAAGAAGAGTTGTGCAGTCTTAGTGTTTGGATCACAAAACACAAAGTAGCCTGGTATCAATCTTAAATTTCTTTTGCAAATGTCATAACAAGGGTAAACTTAATTCAAGTTTGAAATTCCACTCTTTTGTAAGACTCGAAAAGAAGGTCATATTTTTTAATAGGTAGCTTTTTATCCAACTGATTGTTTTCTTCTCAGTGTTGAAGGAAAGTCAGAGTTACTGTTATGAATTGGTCATTAAAGTGCTGAATGTTATCATGATCAACAATTAGTTGTGTGTTGTATGTGTTCAGGTATGTATCTACCTACATGAAATCATCAATTCAATCAGAAATAACCACACTAAAAACTATATTACTATTTACCTAATAAAAGACTACACAATGTGTAGTGTCTTTAAAAGTCAATAGTAAACTACCCCAAGACATTTCTTCACTACCATAAATAGAACCATTCTACTTTATGAAATAATTTTTTTAAATCAGGATCTGTTGTTCTCAGGCAGGTTTGAATGTGGTGAGAAAATTTATAAATAACTTTCCAGTAGGCTATTACAGAACCCTTTTACCAAATTCTGATATCAGCAGTCGATATTCACCTCTCATGTCGTTTCAGTACAGATCTTATGAGGAAAATTAGCTATGCCAGAAACTGTTTTTAAATAAACTCTTACCATTTGAATATCAGAATCAGGTTTATTGGCCAAGTATGTTGACACACACAAGGAATTTGTTTCCGGCTGTTCGTGTCTCTCTAGAAAGTGTCTCTCTAAAAATGCTAAAAACTATACAGATACTTTACATTAAAAAAAAAACGTACAAATAATACACAAAATACAGAAGGATTCACATCACATGGGGGTTGTGAATGGGTTGGGGGTCACGCTGATGGATGTCTGATGATCAGCTGTTGATGATGGTGATGGCCTGGGGGAAGAAACTGTTTTTGTGTCTGGCAGTCTTAGTGGACAGAGATCTGTAGCGTCTGCCAGACGGGAGGAGTTGGAACATGTTGTGACCCGGGTGTGTGGAGTCTGTGATGATTTTTCCAGCCCGTTTCCTGGTTCTTGCATGGTACAAGTCCTGAATGGAGGGCAGTGAAGCCCCGATGACTTTCTCAGCCGTCCTCACTGTTCGCTGCAGCCTGTTTCTGTCCTGCCTTGTGGCTGCTCCAAACCAGACTGTGATGGATTCAGGTTCCTGGGAACCACCATCTCACATGACCTGAAGTGGGAGCCCAACATCTCCTCCATCCTCAAAAAGGCCCAGCAGAGACTGTACTTCCTACGCCAGTTGAGGAAGCTGGACCTGCCTCAGGAGCTGCTGATCCAGTTCTACACTGCAGTCATTGAGTCCATCCTGTGTACGGTACACGGGGCTGTTGAAGATTTTGAGGGGCAGCAGTTCTGGGGGTGTCTCCTGAAGTCCACTCTCATCTCTACTGTCTTCAGTGTGTTCAGCTCCAGTTTGTTCAGGCTGCACCAGGACATCAGTCGTTCCACCTCCTGTCGATACGCAGACTCGTTGTCATCACTGATAAGTCCAATGACTGTAGTGTCATCTGCGAACTTCAGGAGTTTAACAGACGGGTCATTAGAGGTGCAGTCATTGGTGTATAGAGAGAAGAGCAGTGGAGAGAGCACACAACCCTGAGGGGCACCAATGCTGATGGACTGTGAGGAGGACATGATTTTCCCCAACTGCACCTGCTGCGTCCTACCTGTTAGGAAGCTGGTGATCCACTGACACATGGCAGGAGAAACAGTGAGCTGGGAGAGTTTGGTGGAGAGAATGTCTGGGACAATAGTGTTAAATGCTGAATTAAAATCAAGAAACAGGATTCTTGCATAAGTCCCCGGGTGGTCTAGATGTTGCAGGATGAAATGCAGTCCCATGTTGACTGCATCATCCACTGACACAAATATGATGGCAGATTACCATTCATTGGATCAAAATTGATCATATCTAAACACACATGCAATCTTTAATAATTCCTATTAAAACCAATGACATATAGTCTAGAGGTCCAGAATTTTATTCGACAATGTAGACAGATAAATGGACCATCTGCTGAAATGGTGGGCTTGTCATTTCTTCGCCAGAGACTGTCCATGCTGAGAAAGCTCTCCAGAGGTCAATGAATAGTTCATCAATAATTAACTGTACAGACAGCGGCAACGCTGTTAGCTGTTAAAGCTGAATGTGGTAACACAAGGTCAGAACATCACTGAAACTCAGTTTTATATCGACAACCATTGCTTTTTATTTCATTGATGAAGATGAGTTGTTTTATCATGACCTCTCAACCCCACTGGTCATGATTCCTCCTGAGCTGAACACTGTTCTGAAAAAGCTTTCTCAGAGTAGGCCTATAACTTCCATTAATATGTCCTTGTTCTGCAGATAATGCTGACATAACTGGTTAATCTTTCTTTGAATCATCTAAAAAACAAAAGTCATAAAATTTTTGTGACATGATTTTCCTTTGTAAATGTATTGTATATTATGCAACCTGAATATTTATCTGAGCCGTCATTCATTTTAACCTCCAGTGTACTGTAGGAAAAATGCGTTGTTCAAAATGGTATGTCCGAATAAACTGGAATCAGCTGGATTTCTTCTTTTGAACTTTATTTTCAATCTTCTGACTCCAATCAGGTTCATCCAGCACTCAGCAGCACAGGCCTCAGTAAGATCTTGGGCTGAATCAAAGCTGCTCTGAGCAGAGACTCTGCCAAACACTGACAACTTCTTTCTACTATAATAATGAATTGACCTTACCTCTTCCTGGTTACACCCGTGGAGGTGTTAC
>JBBPBX010105464.1:0-11582 GCA_038048925.1 Garcialebias charrua | reverse complement strand
AGAAAGTAGATAATCAGTCTTATGCTGATTATGTCAGGGAAAAGGAACTACTTTTTGATCGCTGGTGTACTGCGAGTGCAGTGACTGATTTTGACCAGCTGAAGCAGCTAATATTGTTGGAAGATTTCAAATTAAGTTTACCAGACAGAGTAACCACGTATTTAAATGAACATAAAGTGTCTGACGTTTCTAAAGCTGCAATCTTAGTGGATGAGTACATGCTGACGCATAAAATACACTTTGAACGTTCAAGCTTTGATAAAACTCGAAGCCCTAGTCATGTTAAGACCAGTTTTGATTCCTCTCAACCTTTTAGATACAGATCTAATGGAAATGGTAATGGTAAATTTAGAGGGCCTGTTGTTCCTCACAGAGACCGTGATGTAACTGCAGAACGACGTGAAAGTGATGTGAAAGAACCAGTAAGATGCTACTACTGCAAACAGGAAGGGCATGTAACTAGAACCTGTCCTAAGTTACATAAAAAAGAACCAAAACCTGTAGCTGCAGTTAAAAGGCTAGATCAGTCATTTTCATCTGCGACAAAAAACTGTGAACGTGATGGATTCAAACCTTTTATAATGGAAGGGTTTATATCTACATCTCCATCAGGAAGGATGATACCTGTTAAAATACTCAGAGACACAGCCGCTTCACAGTCATTCATTTTGGACAATATTTTACCTCGAGATGAAGTTATTGAGATGGAAGCTGGAGTTCCCATTTGTGGTTTTAACATGCAGGAAGTTAACGTTCCTTTATGTAGGATAGTGGTTCAGTCAGAGTTGTGTTCAGGAGACGCTGTGGTAGGACTGCGTCCAAACTTTCCTATAAAAGGCATCTCCATGATTATGGGTAACGACTTGGCTGGAGGTCGCGTTTTAGTCACTCCAGAGGTGACTCCTGTTCCAGTGATGTCCCCTCAATTAGATAACTTAGCTCGCACATTTCCTAATGTTTTCACCTCTTGTGCAGTTACTCGTGCAGCTCTTAAACGACAACAGGAGGAGGAGAAAGCTGAAGAAGTTGAGCTGAGTGACAGTTTTTTCAGTTCTGAGACTGACCAGAGCTCAGGAAGCTCAGAGAACACTTTAGAGGGAGTAAGACTCTCATGGTCTAGGGAACAGTTAATTACTCTTCAGAAGAGCGATGTTAGTTTAACATCATGTTTTATTGATACAGAACCTGACAAACCTGACACACTGAGTAATGGTTACTACTTTAATGATGGCATTTTGATGCGTAAATGGACTCCTTTGACAGCCTCTCCTACTGAAGAGTGGCGTAGTGTAGAACAGATTGTTCTCCCTACTCTGTATCGTCCAGAAGTTTTACGTTTGGCACACGACAGTCCCTTAGCAGGTCACCTCGGTATCAGGAAAACATACGACCGTGTGTTACGTCATTTTTTTTGGCCAGGTTTAAAGAAAGATATCGTACTTCATTGCAAATCATGCCATTTTTGTCAGATAGCTGGAAAACCGAACCAGACAGTCCCACCTGCTCCTCTTTTTCCTATCCCGGCTATTGCTGAGCCTTTCGAGAGAGTTATAGTGGATTGTGTAGGACCACTCCCCAGAACAAAGGCTGGAAACAAGTACTTAGTTACTGTGATGTGCGCCTCCACTCGTTTCCCAGAAGTTTTTCCTGTAAGAAAAATAACAACCCCAGTGGTGGTAAAGGTGTTAACCAGGTTTTTCTCGTTGTTTGGGTTACCACGGGTGGTGCAGACTGACCAAGGCAGCAATTTCATGTCAAGAGTGTTTTCACAGGTCATGAAACAGTTAAACATCCAGCATACCTGTTCGGCTGCATATCATCCAGAAAGCCAGGGTGCCCTTGAACGATTTCATCAAACATTAAAAACCATGCTGCGTACCTACTGTCTAGAATTCAATAAAGATTGGGATGAGGGAGTGCATCTCCAGATGTTTGCTATACGGGAAGTAGTTCAAGAGAGTTTGGGTTTCAGTCCAGCTGAATTGGTTTTTGCACACGAAGTTCGTGGTCCCTTAAGGCTGTTAAAAGAAAAGTGGATATGTGAGAAGTCTGACAAGAATTTGTTAGACTATGTAAGTGACTTCCGCTTCAAACTAGTACGTGCTTGTGAAATAGCTAAAACTAACTTACAGACGGCACAAGCTAAAATGAAATCCCTGTTTGATCAAAAAGCTGTAGCACGAGTGTTTCAACAAGGTGACAAAGTGTTAGTACTACTTCCTATTCCTGGTAGTAGCTTACAGGCCCGTTATAGTGGACCTTATGTCGTTCAGAAAAAGCTAAATGATCGTGACTATTTGGTTTCTACTCCAGATAGGAGGCGTACTTCTCGTCTTTGCCACATCAACATGTTGAAACCATACATTGAGAGGGTTAGCGTGTTAGCTGTTCCCCTCTGTGATGACCCAAGAGTAGCCGAAGATGTAGAGCCCCAAAAGGAGCTCTCCAGTGCTGACCAGGAGGTGGACAGTTCCCCTTCTGCCATTCTTGAAGGCAAGCTCTTAAATTCACAATATCTACAGAATCTACAGTTGTTGTTCTCCCACCTGGATGATAATAAAAGGGATGAACTAAGACAACTGATATTTGCTAATGAGTGTTTATTCTCTGATGTCCCTTCTAGAACGGATATCATAAAACATGATATCGATGTGGGTGAAACAAAACCTATAAAACAACATCCTTATAGAGTGAATCCAGAAAAACGCTTACGCATGAACAAACAAGTGCAGTACATGCTGAACAATGGCTTGGCCATACCCAGTACTAGTGCTTGGAGTTCACCTTGTTTGTTGATAGTCAAACATGGCGGTGATGATCGGTTTTGCACCGATTTTAGAAAAGTAAATGCTGTAACCAAGCCAGATTGTTATCCTCTCCCTAGAATCGAGGATTGTGTCGATCATGTGGGCGCTGCACGCTTTGTAACCACTTTGGACTTATTGAAAGGTTATTGGCAGGTGCCATTAACTGAACGAGGTCAGGAGGTCTCTGCTTTTGTTACCCCTGATAGTTTTCTTGAGTACACAGTTATGGCTTTTGGTATGCGTAACGCTCCTGCTACTTTCCAAAGACTAATGAACATAGTTTTGTCTGAGTTACCCTTTTGTGAAGCATACTTAGATGATGTGGTGGTGTTCTCAGATACTTGGGAAGATCACTTGAAACACCTACAAACTGTTTTCACACGTCTGACAGAAGCTAACTTGACAATTAACCTAGCTAAGTGTCAGTTTGGGCACGGAACTGTGACCTATTTAGGTAAACGTGTTGGAAGTGGTCAAGTACGTCCAGTTGAGGCAAAAGTGGAAGCAATATTGTCTGTCCCAATACCTTCCACCCGGACGGAGCTGAGGCGTTATCTAGCCATGGTGGGGTACTACAGAGGGTTCTGTAAGAACTTCTCTGCTGTAGCTGCTCCTCTAACAGATCTCCTCAGCCCTAAAACGCCTTTCATCTGGTCTGAGAGGTGCCAAGAAGCGTTTGATCAAACAAAAACGTTGTTAACTAAGGCTCCAGTGCTAGCTGCACCAAAATTCGATGTCCCTTTTAAACTGGCTGTAGATGCTTGTGACTCTGGAGTAGGAGCTGTTCTTCTTCAGGAAGGAACAGACGGAGTGGAACACCCAGTTTCCTATTACTCCCGGAAGTTGAACAAACATCAAAAAGGGTACTCGACCATAGAAAAGGAAGCCTTGGCTTTGATCTTGGCACTAGAGCATTTTGAAGTGTACATTGGAGGATCTTGCGATCCCATTATTGTATACACTGACCACAACCCCCTTACTTTTTTGCATCGGATGTGTAATAAAAATCGACGTTTAATGAGCTGGTCTTTGCGACTGCAGCCTTTTAACCTCTCCATATTACACATTAGAGGAAAGGACAACGTTATAGCCGATGCCCTCTCTCGTTTTTGAATACTCTGCCCTAACTTGTTTTTTGTATGTTGTTATGTAGCCGGTGTCCTCACAAGACTACATTTTTCCCCCATACAAAAACACTGGTGGTGGAGGTGTTACATATCCTGAGGAAGCTGCCAATGCTGACACCTTTTAGTTCTTATGTATGTTGACTGCAGTCATGCTTTTGTGTGGTTAATTAGTCTGATTGTGATCAGGCTTGTGTGTGTTCAGCCAGGAACACCTGAGAGCCACGCCTATATATACTTCAAGTTGACTGTGCTTGAATGCGGAGTGTTGTGAGCTCAGAGTTTGGTTGCTTTGTTGCTGAGCTGTTTGAGTACTGTATGGTACTGTGTGGGGGTGTTCTCCGCCCACCCCTGTCTTGAAGTCTGATCTTCTGTTTAGAAGGTTCTGGGTGAGTCATTACTAGCTCATGTTTGGTCTTGACTGCTAGATGCACTTAAAGAGTGGCTACTAGCTCATGTTTGGTCTTGACTGCTAGTTGCATTTGTGTCAGCTCATTTGCTTGTGGAGTTTGACTGTGCTTACTGCACTTAGGAATGTTTGCTCACCTTTTGACTTTTGTTGTGCTTAGTGCACTGGGTAGCTGAAGGCTGCATTGATGACATTAGGATCCTGCTAATGCTAATGATAATTGATATCAGAGATGCTGACCTGTGTGGTTAGTTTAAGTTGGTTTAACCAGGACCATTTTTGAGCTTGGAGCTGTTTGGAGCATTTTTGGAGTTTGGAGCTGTTTGGAGTTTTTTGTTTGTTTGCCTAATGACAGAGTGAGATCGGTAGTCCAGTTATATCGTTTTTCTTTTACCCCTAGGGTCCCCTTTTGGTCAGGTAGTCCGTCTCCAGATAGGCTGCGACGGCCCTGTTTATGGGTTGGGCTGATGCTGGGGACGTTATATTCTTTTTGGCTGACTCACTCTCGTCCACCATTTTTTTGCACTTTGTCTAATCTTTGCTTTTCCTGACCCTGTGCCAGAAGACGGTGCACTCCGCACCTGGAGGGAGGAGTCGGGGAGTTTTCCAATAAAGCTTTTTAATTTATCTTCTGCCTCCTTGTGTCTTGTGTCCCGTTTATGTGTTCGGCCTGAGCCAGCCGTAACATATATTGGGGGCTCGTCCGTTACATATCCTGAGGAAGCTGCCAATGCTGACACCTTATAGTTTTTATGTATGTTGACTGCAGTCATGCTTTTGTGTGGTTAATTAGTCTGATTGTGATCAGGCTTGTGTGTGTTCAGCCAGGAACACCTGAGAGACACGCCTATATATACTTCAGAGTGAGAGTGCTTGAATGCGGAGTGTTGTGAGCTCAGAGTTTGGTTGCTTTATTGCTGAGCTGTTTGGGTACTGTTTGGGTACTGTTTGAGTACTGTTTGGGTACTGTGGGGTGTTCTCCGCCCGCCCCTGCCTGTCTTGAAGTCTGATCTTCTGTTTAGAAGGTTCTTGGTGAGTAACTACTAGCTCATGTTTGGTCTTGACTGCTAGATGCACTTAAAGAGTGGCTACTAGCTCATGTTTGGTCTTGACTGCTAGATGCACTTAAAGAGTGGCTACTAGCTCATGTTTGGTCTTGACTGCTAGATGCACTTAAAGAGTGGCTACTAGCTCATGTTTGGTCTTGACTGCTAGTTGCATTTGTGTCAGCTCATTTGTTTGTGGAGTTTGACTGTGCTTGATGCACTTAGGAATGTTTGCTCATCATTTGACTTTTGTTGTGCTTAGTGCACTGGGTAGCTGAAGGCTGCATTGATGACATTAGGATCCTGCTAATGATAATTGATCAGGGATGCTGACCTGTGTGGTTAGTTTAAGCTGGTTTAACCAGGAACATTATTGAGCTTGGAGCTGTTTGGAGCTTTTTGAGCTGTTTGGAGCCTTTTGGAGCTTTTTGGAGCTGTTTGGAGTTTTTGTTGGTTTGCCTAATGACAGAGTGAGATCGGTAGTCCAGTTATATCGTTTTTCTTTTACCCCTAGGGTCCCCTTTTGGTCAGGTAGTCCGTCTCCAGATAGGCTGCGACGGCCCTGTTTTTATGGGTTGGGCCGACGCTGGGGACGTTATATTCTTTTTGGCTGACTCACTCTTGTCCACCAATTATTTGTACTTTTGTCTGTCTATTTTTGCTCCCTTTTTGTTGCCCTGTGCCAGAAGACGGTGCACTCCGCACCTGGAGGGAGGAGTCGGGCAGTTTTCAATAAAGCTTTTTATTTTTACATTCTGCCTTCTTGTGTCCTTTGTCCATTTAATGTGTTCGGCCTGAGCCAGCCGTAACATATTTTGGGGGCTCGTCCGGGATCTTGAATCCTTTTTGACTCCTTGTCTGGATCTTGGATCCTTTTTTTTGCTCCTTGTCTGGATCTTGAATCTTTTTGAGCCCTTGTCTGGATTTTTGAATCCCTTTTGAGTCCTTGCCTGGATCTTTGAGACATTGTCTGGATTTTGAGTCCTTGTTGGGTTGTTGTGATCCTTGTTGGGTTAATTAATTCAACCTGTTGTTGGTTTGACTCGTAGGCGGGTCCAGTGCTGTGCATGTTTGTGAGTTTGGTTTTGAGCAGACATTGAGTTTTTTGTGCTTAAAATATTGAGAGTGTTGTGAAGTCTTTTGAAGCCAAGTGTTTTTGGACCGCAGTTAATATAATTGCTACTTTTTTACATTTGGTGTGTGTTGACAGCTGTGTGCTGTAGTTTGCACTCTCTGGAGCTGACAGGACCAGCTCCTGGTTGCTGATTGAGCTGAAACACGCAGCTGTGTGTGTGTGTTTTTGGATTGTGCTGCGTTCAAATGCAGCTGTGATTTTGCTGTTGTTTACAGTGAAAGTCATTTAGAAGAGGGGTACAGCTTAAAAGCTGTTTGTGTTCACATCATGGAGTTCAATTTGAAGAAATTTATTGAACAGCCCACGGTGCAGGTCTTTGCTGACTGCACTATAGAACAAATGTTGAGTGTGGCAGAACACTTCAACATTGATATAAGACGCCGCATTCATGAAAAACATTTTAAAGGTGAACTGTTGACTAAATTATTTATGCTTGACATTTTTCCTGAGGTAAATGATACAGAGCGTCTAAAGGAAAAGGAAAATGAAGCTGCTTTAAAAAGAAAACACGATGAACAAATAAGGAAAGAAAAAGAGCTTATTTTAGAGCAGTTCGAAATTAAAAAAAGAAACTTAATGATTAAACACCAAGCTCTCTTGAAAGAACAAGAGCTTGAGCAACAGAGACTTCAAGCTGCTCTGGATGAAATTAAGCGTCTTCAGGAACAAGAGGATTTGGAACGGCTGAGAAGGCTGACAATTCAACATGCCTGTCATCCGGTGGTTACTGCACCAGTGCTTTGCACTCAAGCAGCCCTAGCATGTCCTAACTTTGATGCATCATCTGTGTCTATGCGGGTGCCTCTCACACCTCAACAGAAGGGGGCGCCTCAAGAACATCTACCGGAGGAAGAAGACGAGATCAATTTGAGTAAAAACTCCCTGATGAACTGTGAAGCAAAACCGATTCCAGTGGAGGAAGTGAAACTCTTGCTTCATCTTCAAGAAGTAGATGACGATCTTGGTGACTGTTTCTTACAGATGTTTGACACTGAACATGAAACTAAACCTGACACTGAACTTAAAACTGAACAAACCATAGTTCAGTCAGATGAGGACATAATAGACTTAGAAGAGCTAAAGGAGGATGACTTTGAACTAAGGGAATGTTTTTTATTTAGCTCTGAGGAAGAGGATGTCCCAGTGAGCCTAAGAGAGATGAAGCCACACGTGACACATTCTCCTGCTCCTTTATGTCCCGTTTCTGCCACTACAGAAATCAAAGAGAAAGTGGTGGTGGATGACATGGGACCGTCGCCTCAACCTAAAGCAAGAGATGGGTCTGAAGAAAATACATTTTCACTGTCTGTGAGAAATGAAGTGCTGCAGCCTTATATTGGACATGTTTCAAATGATTCTGAGTCTAACTGTCTCTACTCTGCTTACAGTGTGGCTGGAAACAGTGCTGTTGCAGCTGACATGGTGGAGCTGCCACGTGCAGAAAATGACAGTTTCCCTCTGGCTGTTATGAAGAGTATCCACTCTCCCACTGTCTGTGAGAAATAAAAAGCTGCTGCCTTATATTGGACATGTTGCAAATGAATCTGTGCCTAACTGTCTCTACTGTGCTTACAGTGTGGCTGGAAACAGTGCTGTTGCAGCTGACATGGTGGAGCTGCCACGTGCAGAAAATGACAGTTTCCCTCTGGCTGTTATGAAGAGTATCCACTCTCCCACTGGCATCCTTGGTCATGATGTTGATGTTGGTTTGGTGTCTGTTAACAAAAATAAGTCTTACAGAGTAAGCCTAGACAAGCGTTGCCTGTTTGGCTTCAGAACATTTTAAGATAACATGACATTGATTATGTTAGCGGTTAGGCGGACTAGTTTTAATGATGTTTTTAGTCCGTTTGTCTGTTGCAACCGCTACATTGTTGCTCTCTAGGGTCCTATTTATTTTGCATGTGCGGATGTGAGATGTTTTCACCTGACATCCACATCACCCCCATACAAAACACTGGTGGTGGAGGTGTTACATATCCTGAGGAAGCTGCCAATGCTGACACCTTTTAGTTCTTATGTATGTTGACTGCAGTCATGCTTTTGTGTGGTTAATTAGTCTGATTGTGATCAGGCTTGTGTGTGTTCAGCCAGGAACACCTGAGAGCCACGCCTATATATACTTCAAGTTGACTGTGCTTGAATGCGGAGTGTTGTGAGCTCAGAGTTTGGTTGCTTTATTGCTGAGCTGTTTGGTTGCTGAGCTGTTTGAGTACTGTTTGGGTACTGTTTGAGTACTGTTTGGGTACTGTGGGGTGTTCTCCGCCCGCCCCTGTCAGGAAGTTTGATCTTCTGTCTAGAAGATTGTTGGTGAGTAGCTGATTGCTCATGTTTGGTCCTGACTGTGCTAGATGCACTTAAAGAGTAACTACTAGCTCATGTTTGGTCTTGACTGCTAGATGCACTTAAAGAGTGGCTACTAGCTCATGTTTGGTCTTGACTGCTAGATGCACTTAAAGAGTGGCTACTAGCTCATGTTTGGTCTTGACTGCTAGATGCACTTAAAGAGTGGCTACTAGCTCATGTTTGGTCTTGACTGCTAGTTGCATTTGTGTCAGCTCATTTGCTTGTGGAGTTTGACTGTGCTTGATGCACTTAGGAATGTTTGCTCATCTTTTGACTTTTGTTGTGCTTAGTGCACTGGGTAGCTGAAGGCTGCATTGATGACATTAGGATCCTGCTAATGATAATTGATATCAGGGAGGCTGACCTGTGTGGTTAGGTTAAGTTGGTTTAACCAGGAGGTTGTGTGGCTGGTCCAGAGGTGACCAGCTGTTTGGATCTTTTTGGAGCTTGGAGTTGTTTGGAGCTGTTTGGAGCTTTTTGTTTGTTTGCCTAATGACAGAGTGAGATCGGTAGTCCAGTTATATCGTTTTTCTTTTACCCCTAGGGTCCCCTTTTGGTCAGGTAGTCCGTCTCCAGACAGGCTGCGACGGCCCTGTTTTTATGGGTTGGGCCGACGCTGGGGACGTTATATTCTTTTTGGCTGACTCACTCTTGTCCACCATTTATTTGTACTTTTGTCTGTCTATTTTTGCTCCCTTTTTGTTGCCCTGTGCCAGAAGACGGTGCACTCCGCACCTGGAGGGAGGAGTCGGGCAGTTTTCAATAAAGCTTTTTATTTTTACATTCTGCCTTCTTGTGTCCTTTGTCCATTTAATGTGTTCGGCCTGAGCCAGCCGTAACAGTAATAAAGGTTGACGTATGAAAATGTAAGTTAGCTGCACAGCTTGACGATGTGATGTAAAAATGACAATCTATTTGCCAGCTAGCCACAAGACTTAGAATAGTAGATATGTCAGACTCACATCATTGTTAGATGTGGCTCACCTAATTAGTGATTCATTAACAGTCAAGGATGGACTCAGCCTTGCATCCATATTGGAAATCTCCTTGAATAGTAAGTTTCTTTTGGTTGCTCCCTTCTTCAGGGGTTGCCACAGCGAGGGAACTCGATTTGGCAATCATTTTACTCCAGATAACCTTCATGATGCAACCATGGCTCAAACCCACAACCTCAGGATTACAAGACCATGGCACTGACCACCAAGCTATCGCAACCCCCACTTCGTATTCAAGGAGCTGTCTTACAGAATAAAATACTTTGTTGTGTTTGCTTCAACTTTCTAGGATTGTTATGTCCTGTATCAATGAGTATCTGTGAGATTTTCATGAATGAAAAGTGCGTTATAAATTGAATTCATTATTATTATTATTATTATTATTATTATTATCTTCACCAGAATGATCTTAGATATGTACATAAATTACTAGTATGTGCAAAAATTAAACAGATACCCAGTGGCCTAAAAAGTAATACCTTGAATTTTGATAGAGTGTCCATACATGACAAATTGAACATATAAATGTGGTTGCATACTGTTGGAGCCAAGATGGTCTAGTGGCAGGGCTTTTGACTTGGGACCCGAAGGACGCGGGTTCGCGCCCCTGCCATTACCCACCTTGGGGTGTCTATGAGTGCACACCTATTTCTCCAGCTCCCCGGGCACTTTTGGGCTGCTCACTGCACCACCTGGTAGGTGGTTGGGTTAAATGCAGAGACGAATTTCGTCTGTGTATGGGAAACATACGCAGATGACAGGAAAAGACATTATTATTATTATTTTGTAAAACCAAAGACTATATAATTATATTTCAAATGTTTGGCAACATAAATGTAGGATGATATTGGAAGTTCAAAATCCTCATCTGGCAAAATATTTAAAGAAGACTTCACAATCTAAATTTCAGGAAATTTTTTTTGTAAAAACTGACAGACTCAACAAAAAATCACACAAGATAAACACTTCTAACAGATGGGCATGGAAATAAAGATGACAAAAAAGCTGATTGAAGAAAACAAACATCAGACGCATCTCACAAACACAGAGATGGAAACACACACTGTGATCTTCTTCTTGAACGCTGAGGTTGAAGCTCTCCTCAAGATGAGCTGTGCTGTGTAATATCCATGCTTCCGGACCACTGATCAGCCAGTCCAGAAGTCCAATCAGACTGACAGCCAGCAGACCATCTCTGTCTTGCTTCACTTCACTGGTTTGATTGCACACATATATACATACCTATATACCACACTGAGGGTGAGGCATGGAGTCAGACTTTGCCTTACACCTTTATCAAGATACAAATGACTCAGGCAAACCCCAGCAATCTTTGTTTACACACTCTTCTGTTAGAAACATTGGGTTGAGAAATTGAAATTTTGTACAGTGTGTGAAAGACAGAGACTGAATGCCCCATGTGAAAAATAAAGGAAAACAAAAAAGAAAACAATTCACCTCAATAACTGCAAGAGCTTTGAAGTATGCACTTTTCAAGACAGAATAAAATGTTATTTTCCTCTCACCGTACACAGATCATCTATGTTTGGGCTAATTTGTTATAGGATATCAAGGTTCTATGTGAATAGAGCTTTCCATGATGCATCATAACAATCCCAACACATACAAAGAAACAATCTAAAAACATATTTTATACACCGCATTAGTTGTTACTGTATCTGTATTTACATTATGGAATGGCTTATAGATGGAGCAAATA
>JBBPBX010105462.1:0-11582 GCA_038048925.1 Garcialebias charrua | reverse complement strand
CTGTTGGGGGAGCAGCATCTCCACTGCCGACAGGAAGAGACTGAACAAGATCCTCAGGAAATCCAGCTCTGTCCTGGGGTGTCATGTTGACCCAGTGGAGGTGGTGGCTGACAGGAGAATGAGGACCAAGCTTCAGCGCATGCTGGAGTTCCCGTCCCACCATGCACCACTCTCTGACAGCCCTGAGCAGCTCCTTTAGTGCCCAGCTGCAGCACCCTAAGTGCATGAAGGAAAGATACCGCAGGTCTTTCCTTCTGGTCGCTGTCAGACTGTACAACACCCGCTGCTCTTAGTAGTTATATTTCGTTCTATACTGTTTCTGTGTTTTTGTACTCATTTTTATTATTTGTGTATATATAGATTTTAAACATTTTTTGTACTGGTTCTGCTCTGTCCTCTATGCTGCTGTGGCAATGTAAATTTCCCCACTGTGGGATTAATAAAGGCATCTTATCTTATCCATCTTAAGAACAAAATCCATTTGGGATGATGGGATACATTTTGTGATCTGAAGAGGAGCTTTTACAATAAACTATGATTTTTATGGACCTGAGTATATGAAACCGAAACAAAAAAGCATTTGTATATTAAAAAATAAAAAAAAATTATTGTCATGAAACAAAATTTTCCAAATATATTCAACATATAATTCAATACATCACTGAGAACATATATATATATATATATATATATATATATATATATATATATATATATATATATTATATATATATATATATATATATATATATATATATATATATATATATATATATATATATATATATATATATATATATATATATATATAATCTATGTTCTTTATTAAACAATGTAAACCCAGGTTATTGCCATAACAAGTTATGATTTGATTCTTCCCACCCAGGGCTCTGACTTCAGCTCACAACCACAGCTGTTCTTTGATCCAACTCCAGTACAGATAAAATTAAAGTCATATTACATGCAATTCAGTTCAGTTTATTTCTATAGCGCCAAGTCACAACAGAATCATCTCAGGGCACTGAACAGAAACATTTACATATGAAAATAATAATTTAACATTATCTATCTGAGGAACAGAATGCTTTGAGTGTAACTCCAGCACAGAACTCATCCTGAGCAAGCACAAAGGCGACAGTGGAAAGGAAAAACTCCCTCATGAGGAAGAAACCTTTAGCAGAACCAGGCTCAGGACAAGCGGCCATCTGCTTCGACCGGCTGAGTTTGGTAGGAACAGATACACAATGGCAGGTCAACAATCACACGTTAAGATAGAAATAGTATCAAATGAAAACTGTTAAATCTGAACAATTAATTTTAGGAAATGAGGTCAGTTTGTTCTCTAGTAGTCTAAGTCTATAGCAAAATAACAAGACAAGCCTAACTATATAGGATTTATGATAAAGGAAAGTCTTAATCCCAGTCTTCAAACTGGACAATGCGTCAGCCTCGTAGACAGAAACTGGAAGTTGTTTCCATAAGAGAGGAGCCTGAGAACTGAAAGATCTTCATACCACTCTGCTGCTGGAAACTCAGCCTGGAGTCTGAGAGCAAAGTGACCTGTGTGACCCCTGGACAGGAAACTTCTCATCACTGGATGTAGTTTGAGGTCATCATTCCAAGATCATCTCTGAATAATCAAAGTTCAGTTTTTCTTACAGCTGACTACTGGAGTCAAGCTGGATCCATAACTAATGCTTTAACACTTTAACATTTAGGCTGTAGGTAGAAGTGCACGTATGTGCAAAACCTGTCCTTTAACTACCTACATAGCAGCCGACACCCCACAACAAAGGCAGGACTCACTGAAACATGTTGCAGGTTTCAGGTCTATAACTTGTTTATCTTTAATTATTACTAATCTTTTAGTTCAAACCTTTGTGTAAGTAAATGAGTGATGTCACAGTGCAGGACTACTGCTGACTGATGCAAAGAAACTTGTCAAAGAGCAGAACCGTCATCAATCCAGGTGATAGATTTTAGCACTAAACATTTTGTACAACAACCTGAAATCTTGAACACAATGTGCCTGTGAGTCCTGCCTTCTAGAAATAAACTCAATCAATCTACTTGTCAATGTTCAAACTGACATTAACATGTGAAATGTTTAACTGTAAATGATTTTTGTTCAACTACAGTAATCAGCAGTAAAAAATAAAAAGTAAACAAAACAAAACAACATTTTTATGAAACATAAAACAGGAAAAATAATCTCTTTCTTTTAGACAGATAATAGTGTGAAATGAGTGTTTTTCTGTTCATTGTTCAGCTGGACAGGAAGGGCTCAGGGCGGACTTTGCTCATGAGCAAAGCTGGCTTCAAGTCCTGACTCCTCCTAATCGAGGCTCAGCATGTGGACGGTGCGAGGCCAGTAAAGGCCCCGTGACACCGGGTCTGGTCTTCTCAAAACCGGGCTGCTTAGGATCCAGCCCAAAGGTGTGGTAGACTCCATGTAAAGCTAAATACAGGCACGAGACCGACAGACGACAAGTTCCACAAGGCAAAGCTGAAAACTTTGAAGAGGATGTGAAACCATTAAGAGTTAAACAGGTGGGCTCCACACAGTCTGCCCGGGGATCCAACTTGGCATGTCAGGGTTCTCTGCCTGGTCCAGGAGGAGCACCTGTCCTCGGTGCTGGCTGACCCCCACCTGGCACATTTCCTCAGTGGGGGTACGCTCTGTTATGAGAGTCCAATGAGCAGTGTCAGTGTGAAAATGTGTTGTGATCACCAAGAGCTCATGTTTTCTTTGTCTGATGACCTCTGCTTCCTCAGACCTGGTGTTTCTGACCCTCAGGAAAGTTGAGCCTTGAAGACAAACACAGATAAACAGACACGTTAATCAAATTCACATTTTATTCTTAAACAAAGGAGGTAAAGTAGTCAAAGTGTTACCTTTACTGGGAAGAGCTGATGCAGCTCAGAGCAAAGTCCAACTGGAACTGGTGACTCCTGAGCACTGTCTTCCTGCTGCTGCTTGTCTGATGTGTCCATAGAGTGGACAGAAGGTGGTGTCCTCCAGAAAGTCAGGGACACGCAGGCATCTCATGTGGAGTCACAGAACATGACATGCAGGAGTTTGTTCTAAAACAATAAATAAAATGTAAATGTGCATCAACTGTCATTAAACGTTGAAGAAATGATATACTGTTATCAAATAGAGTGAGGAAAAGAAGTATTTGAACACCCGGTGACTTTGCAAGTTCTCCCACTTGGAAATCATGGAGGGGTCTGAAATGTTCATCTTAGGTGCATGTCCACTGTGAGAGACATGATCTAACAAAAAAATATCCATAAATCACAATGTATGATTTTCTTAATTTATTTGTGTGTTACTGCTGTAAATAAGTATTTGAACACTTGTGAAAATCAGTGTTAATATATTTTACAGTAATCTTTGTTTGCAGTTACAGAGGTCAAAGGTTTCCTGTAGTTTTTCACCAGGTGTGCACACACTGCAGCAGCAAGCAGGATTTTGGAACATTCCTCCACACAGATCTTTTCTAGATCAGCCAGGTTTCTGGACTGTTACTGAGAAACATGGAGTTTGAGCTCCCTCCAAATATTTTCTACAGGATTTAGGTCTGGAGACAGGCTAGGCTACTCCAGAACCCTGATCTGCTTCTTACAGAGCCACTCCGTGGTTCTCCTGGCTGTGTGCTTCAGGTTCTTGGTTCTCCTGGCTGTGTGCTTCAGGTCATTGTCATGTTGGAAGACCCAGCCATGACCCATCTTCAATGTTCTAACAGATGGAAGGAGGTTGTTCCACAAAATCTCACAATATATGGCCCCAGTCATCCTCTCCTTAATACAGTGTAGTCGTCCTGTCCCATGTGCAGAAAAACACCCCCAACTCATTATGCTTCCACCCCCATGCTTCACAGTAGGGATGGTGTTTTTGGGATGGTTCTCATCATTCTTCGACCACAAACAGGTGCTTCTAATTTAGAAGAATGAGTGGAGTGGAGGTGAACCTTTTAGAGGTGGACAAACAGGTCTTTGAGGACCAGAATTGTTGTTGATTGGCAGGTGTTCAAATAATTATTTACAGCAGTAACACACAAATAAATTGTTAAAAAATCATACATTGTGATTTCTGGATTATTTTTTAGATTATGTCTCTCACAGTGGACATGCACCTAAGATGAACATTTCAGACCTCTCCATGATTTCTAAGTGGGAGAACTTGCAAAGTCACAGGGTGTTCAAATACTTATTTTCCTCACTGTACCTTCAACAACGCTGGGAGAAACACAACCATCTCGTGTCCAGAACACTTTTACATCCAGATGTTTGCAAATTTTGACGTCAGCTTCCTACTGATGTTTGACTGTCCCAGTTGTGAAGTGTAGGACTCACAGGAGAGGACGAGGACCTGCACAGAGACAATGTACAAGAACATACTTTTTATTTTCATTTACACTTTATTTATCCAGGTAGTCTCATTGAGCCATGAGAACTCATTTTGAAGAGAGACCTGTTTAGGGTGCAGATGGTGGGGGTTAAGGGCCTTGCTCAGGGGCCCAGGGTAGAGTGAATGAAGGTGGATGTCAGGTGTGGGTGCTACACCTTTTCCACCCACATTTTTGTGTTGTTGTCAGTACCGCGGCTTGAACCGGTGATCTTCCGATCACAGGCCCACTGTCTCTAACCTCTGCGCCACCACTCCCCCCAAAGAGCTATTTAATAGGAAAACTTGAACTTTTATAATGTGCAGTATACAGAAAGAATGGGCTAGAGTTGTTTTTGAATAAAAGACAAATATTTCCATACCTTCTATCTGGTTTCTGGCTTCTTCAACCCTGGCAGGAGGTGCAGCTGTCTGACAGATCCAGAGCTTGTGGGTTGTGGCAGCACGCTGATACTCTAAGATCAGGCTAGGAGGTCATGTGAAGGTGGACCCGTGATGTCTCGTTTGGGATGGCAGGTTGTAGAACACCAGTGGTGTGGTCTCTGTGTAGTCCAGCAGCTTTTATGGTTCAGTTTGGATCAACAGATCATGAAGGTGCTGGTCAGGTCTTGTTGGTTGTTTATGTTGAGGAAGCTTGGAGATGTTGTCACCAAGGAGACAGGATACTTTCCTGTCTCCAGTAAATACATCTGACAATAAACACATTTTTTATCCCCCCCCCCCACCACCCCACCCGCCCTGTAGTGTGAGGTGTCAGCTGGTATTTTTGTCAGATCTTTGCAGCTTCTTACAGCTGCTGATGGAGTTTTGGCCTGTGCATTTACCCACCCAAACCCCACCCACCCAGATAAATGCACAGGCCAAAATATGTTCAAACAAATTGTCATGTAAATTAGTATTTATGTGTATTTTATCATGTATTTCAATGGATGTGAATACATTTTCATCTAAAAATGTTGCAATCTGAAAACTTTTGCTTTGAAAAAATACATTTATATGAAAAACATAGTGTTCAATAAAAACTATTTGCATTGATCTAGAAGTGTCTTATAAAAATGTCTGTATGTGTAAAAAATGTGCCATTCTCTGATACAGTATGTTAATCTGTAAAAACAGTCATGAACAATGATACTTTGTCTCACAGGTTAAAAATGTGTCCAAACCAAATTCAGTAGCAAACACCTGTTATGATTGTTACGTCTCACCTGACCTCTTCATGATTGGCTGGAGGACAACACACAGAAAACAGGATTGTGGTAACTGTAATAAGTCCTCATGACCCCAGAATGGAGGCTTCGCTGTGGCTGAGAAATAAAAACAAGGTCAAGCAGCGTGTTCTTTTCTGTGGTGGCAGTAGTGATGACCTGTTCATAACCTCTTGACTGAAACAGCTGCAGGATCGGTTTCCTTCCACCTGATAACTGGTTCTCATTGAAATCTCCACACACAATTACTGGATGGCAGTCAATCACTTCTAGAGACTCTAAAAGACTTACCATGTTTTCCAAGAATGGTGTGGAACTGTAGCCTGGAGGTTTGTACACAACTGCTATCAGGGCAGGAAATGGAGCTTCAACCTTCAAAACCAAAAACTCAAGATCAGTCACATTATGTAGGTACTGTTTTTCACGGACCTGCACATGGTTTTTCACATAAACAGCAACTCCGCCTCCACTTCTGCGAGCCATCTCAGGAAAGTTAGTGTAGGACACATGTCTGTTGCGTTTGAACATGTTGTATCCGTCCAGCTGAAGACTTTCTGCAACAAAAGAGCCATGTAGGTGAGTTTCTGTGAGACACAGTACATCTGATAGACCCAGTTCATGATGACTCTTCAGGTCACTGATGTGAGATGGTAACCCTTCTGTGTTATGGTGAACAATGGTTAGAGTGTCTGGTCTGTTTACAGGTTCTCTCAGAAGAAGAAGAGGCATCAACTCTTCCACACTGGCCTGTCTCATGGTCTGCAGCGCTACGGTGACTTCAGGATTTGCGTAGATTTTAGTCTCATCCAGATCTAGTAAATACAATCCATTGAGTGAGGTCACACGACTAAGGGCCACATATGCCATTCCAGGTTCAAAGATGTTCTTTAGTGAGACCACAGCTGCTTGTGTTGTTAGGCCCTGGGTTTTGTGGACAGTGCAAGAGAATGCCAGCTTGACAGGAAACTGCCTACGTACCACTCCTCTTTGTTTCAGGTTATCCTCTGCTCTCTCAATGTATACCAGATCGTCAGATTCTGAAGCTCCACTGTGGTTGTTTCTCACAGATGCCTGGTTGTCCATTCTGAGTCCAAGTTTAATGATGTGTTGATCATTTTCTGAACGTACCACTCTGATTAGTTGTCCAAAAGCACCATTGACCAAACCGTTCTGTATGTTGATGTTTCTGGTGAGCATGACCCGTGCTCCTTCAGCCACTCTCAGAGAGTCAGGTAAATCACCTCGGCCGCCTTTCAAAGGTTGATCCTGTCGAGACATTCTGCCGGTTCGTGGGTCCTTCTGGAAATCATCTGCATCAACCTTGATAATACTAGAGTGAAACCGTTCCAAAGTCGCAGAGTTGTGGGCTTCTACTTTCCTATTGGTTGCAAAAATGTGCAGGGCGTCAGGGGGACAGTGTTCTGGTTCAGTGACGGTATGCGACAACAAACCTTTGTCATCTTGAGAGAGCTCCTCTGTCCTTTCTTTCACCCGAATCCGGTTCAGCATCTCTGCAAAGGCAACATCATCTTTCTGACGCATAATCTCAGTAAGCGTGATCATCTGAAAATGTTCATGCCAAAGGTCAATTTCTGCAGGGTCGAGCACACAGAGAGGTTTGGACTGTCTCACTGGTGGCAGCTGATAAAAGTCTCCAACAGCTAAAACTGACATTCCACCAAATGGTCTGTGACTGCCTTTAATCTGTTTCAGTCGTGCATCCACGTAGGCAAAAAGGGGCTTTGAAACCATCGAGATCTCATCAATAACAAGGATTTCTGCATTAATGAGTTCAGACCTTACCTCGTCCAGCTTGTTACCAAGTCCTTGAATTGGTGGTTTCAGGCTTCTTGGCAGTTTGAGGAGAGAGTGCAGTGTTGTTCCACAAATGTTGAAGGCTGCAGTTCCAGTGAAAGACGTCAACAGAACAGTTGGATTGGATAAATCGGCCTCCTCTGCATTTGCAGGCAGTCTGCTCAGTATCTTAGATGCTTCGGCGTGAATACATTTAATCAGATGGGACTTTCCGGTTCCTGCACCACCGTTGATGTAGTAGAAAAATGGATGTGGGTTTAGGCCACACACTTGTTTCAGGCACCAGTCTCTGACTGCATAGAACACACACGCCTGCTTCTGGTTGAGATTCTGATACATCTGACGTAACACAGAGGGATCAGTGGAAGGTGGTTCTCTGACGGCTCTGACTTCTGTTACAACATCAGCGTTGTAGTCTGGCACATTTTCCTGTTCGTTGTGATCGTCTGCTTGTCCTCTGTCTACCTCATCACACTGCAATCTCACAACTTCTGATTCAGGGGCAAGATTACACCACTCGTCCATGATAGTGTTTCTGTTTCGTTCAAATTCTTCCAAAGCTTCATTGATTTCATCTGAGCTTCCTTCATATTTCTCTTTGTTTCTCAGAACAATGAGTTTCACATACTCTGGATCATCTGAACCTGGTAGTTTGACCCATGCAGAGTTGTAAAAGGACTGAAATGTTGGAAAATTCGGTGTCTTCAGTTCCTGCTCTGATCGGTGAGGAAGGTATAGTCTTAATAATCGCCCACAAAACTCTTCGGGGTGCTTTTCCTCAGAACAGTGGTAATATCTGATAACGGCTGGCTTATCTTTCTTACGTCTTTGCACGTATCCCAGCTGATTGAGGAGAGGCAGCACACCTTTCCGTTTAGCTGCTTGAGCATTGACAATTGTACATGTTGCTGCAAAATCTGCTAAGCACATTCCCTCATACTCAGGTGTCTCAGGTCTGGCTTTGTACCTGTCATTCAAACTTGTCATCCAAATATTGTGACTGTCTGGTGTTGTGCTCTCCAGGAAAGACATGGGGCGACTCATTTTCACAGGATTGTCATCAGTTGGTACAAAGACTACACTACGGGAACTTTTTTTCATATGTAGGCCACATGCACGAGCCACACACTCCTGAGCGCTGATTTCTCTCTTTTTGGAATAAGCCTGCATGACTGCCTTCATCTCATTACACTCATTGACCCGGTCGATGATGGCCGTATCTATGACCTCTTTAAGGTACTGAGAGAGTTCACTTTCCTTTTTTGTGACGTATTTGGTCAGGTACATTACACATGAATAAACAGTCACAATGAAGGAAACATCAATGTTAGCGTCCCAGGCTTCCAGAAGAGGTGCATTGTAGTTGTTTATCCAGATGTCTTTTGGATCACGCTTCATTATGATTGTAGTTTTTTTGAACATGCATTGAAGACATTCTTCAAACACTTCTATTGTCAGGTTACATTGAGACAGAATCTCCTCAAAAGTCATTGATGCTACTTCAGGTTCCTTTAACAGCTTCATGAAAGGTTCCAGTTTCCTTTTTGCATTTGCAGTGTCCCGACTCTCTTCACATCTGGTGATCATTGTCCTTGTGCAGGGGGGTTTAGGGAAACCAAATCTACATCCAGAGTTCACACTCTTAAAACAGGTTTTAGTGTGGTTCCTGCTGTGTTTCTGCACTTCTGTTACCTTCTTGTACAGTTCAGGTTGTGTGTCTGGGTCGGGCAGTTGGGCTGAGATGTATCTGTCCACAAAGTCACAGATTGTCTGATCATCATCTTTCTCTACATCAGGGGCAAATCTTATCCAGAACAGAGCATGCACGTGGGGGCTGCCTCTGTGCTGAAACTCTATTCTGTAGAAGAAATCAAAGATCTCACCGAGTGGCTGAGCAGGAGAAAAAAGCAAGTCTCTGAATAATGCTTCAACACGCTTATCAAACATGCGCATGGTTGTTACTGGATTTGATCTTAGTATAACACACTTTTCTGTCCAGTTGAGCCCTTCAAAGTCAACGCCTTCACCTTGTTGTCTTTTTATGGCTGTAATCACTTCAGGCCATCTCATCTCAGCAGCAGAAAATGTGCAGAAGAATGTAGGAGTTCCCAGCTGTCTGATCATAGCAAACAACTCTTTGGTTGTCTTCTCCCAAAAAGAAGGTGTTCCTCTTAATGGCTGCATGAACCTGGTTGCATCTTTATTTCTTACCAGCCTCTCAACCTCTTGCTTATTTTGCAACATACCAGATGTTATCCGTCGTCCATCTTTGGTCAAAGTTTTGCCTTTCCTTAACTGTATGGTCATGCTGGATTTAGCCAGATGGATCTCGGTCACAAACTGCGCAAAGAACAAATAGTTGGTGTCTCTGGCAAAACGATCATCAACACTAAAAAGCCTGGACTTGAAATAACTGCTCGGTGTGACTTTAATACGTCTCCTTTCATCCAGAGTGTTCTGACCTGTAGGGAACTGAACAGGAAAAGCCATGGCTTCCAGTTTAGGTGTACGGAAAAAACTAACTGGATTGTTCCCTTCAGCAGGTGCCACACAGTAAATGTCATCACTGTAACTCAGGATCTCCTCAGAAACATCTAGAGGCTGAAGACATGACTCTAAAGCAAATCCTCCATTTGGTAAATCGCTGTCTTCTCCATCATTTCCCTCATCGTTCTGTTCTCTCTGTTCACTTTCTTCTCCATCATTTTCCTCATCGTTCTGTTCTCTCTGTTCCTTTTCTAAATGTTTTTCCTCTTCACAAGACATGTCAACATCTGAGTCAGTTTCATTTTCTGCTTCACACAGTGCAGCCTTCTCACACCTGTCAATGTCCATTAAATCTTCCTCATCATAGTCATCATCTCTCATACTTGTGTTGTCATCATCATCATCATCTTCATCATCATTTAAAGTTGGGTCACAGAGCAAAGGTTCATCTCTGATTGTTACATCTTGATACTGTGGGTGGATCTGTTTTAATTTGTGCAGTGCTTGAATCAGTTTAGACCAGGTTACAGTCTGGAACAGCTGGTGACCTTTGAACCACAAGGTTCTCTTCAGTTTCACTCTTATGACATGAGACTTCCTTCTCAGTCTGGGTAAGGCATTGACAGTCTCCTGAACTTCTGCTGGAACACATACAACGTTTCCCCTGATGAGATTCTGTCTGCCTTTAGGAAGAGGAATAATCTTTGCAAAAGGAATGCATTTAGAAATCAGATGTCTCTCCATGATGTTCAGGTCTTGGAGTTCAGGAGGAATTTTTGAAAGGCCCATTGCATTTGCAACAGCTAGAGTTGGGATCAATCCTTTTTTCACATATTTAGAACAGGTGTGACAAATCCACTCCTTCTTTCTCTCATGGGGAGCTGAGCAGTTTTCTTTACAGTCTTCATTACAAACATGAACGTATGTTCCTGTCAAACATTCTGCAACAACATCTGGATTTTTGGTGTAATTTGACCTTGTGCAGACTTTGACTTGGTTACGAAATGATGCTTTATGGCACACTGTGCAAACATAGGTAGGACCAGCTTTTATATTAGATCTGAAAACAGATATGGCTTCATTGATCAGACTGTTGTCTGTGTTACTTTGTACACTCTCAGCTTGTCTGTTCATCTGTCGATACTTTCTTTTGATGTTCGTGGCACATCTAAAATAATGCATCCTTCTAAAATGTTCATTGTTGTAATTCTTTCTCATGATCTGTCTCATTATTTCTCTGTGTCTCAGCCTGAATTCCTTCGTTTTATAACGTTGAACAGAATAAGATCTTTGTCTGTCCCGAAATGATTTATTCTCTCTGTAACGGTTTACAAGATACTGTCTTTGCGTCTGCCTAAAAAGTTCATTGTCTCTGTAACGGTTTACAAGATACTGTCTTTGCTTCTGCCTAAAACGTTCATTGTCTCTGTAACGGTTTACAAGATACTGTCTTTGCTTCTGCCTAAAACGTTCATTGTCTCTGTAACGGTTTACAAGATACTGTCTTTGCTTCTGCCTAAAATGTTCATTGTCTCTGTAACGGTTTACAAGATACTTTCTTTGCTTCTGCCTAAAACGTTCATTCTCTCTGTAACGGTTTACAAGATACAGTTTTTTCTTCTGACTAAAACGTTCATTCTCTCTGTAACGGTTTACAAAATACA
>JBBPBX010105460.1:0-11582 GCA_038048925.1 Garcialebias charrua | reverse complement strand
TTCAGTTCATTCAGCGTAGAGGTTGAGCTGTCACAGGTCTGGGGGGATGGTTTGTAGTTTGTGATGGTCTGTATTCCCTGCCACAGACTGCGTGTATCCTTGCTGTCCTTGAAACGGTGAGCTATTTTCCTGGAATACTGCTTCTTGGCCTTTCTGATGCCCAGATCCAGGTTCTTTCTGGCTGCCCTCAGGCCCACCTGATCTCCCGCTTTGAAGGCAGCATTCCTGGCTCTCAGGAGTCTGTAAACCTCAGCTGTCAGCCATGGCTTCTGATTAGCCCGAACAGTGATGGTCTTGAGGTTAGTTACATCATCAATGCACTTGGTGATGTATGAACATACAGTGTCTGAGTACTCCTGGAGACATAAGTTGTTGTTTGTGGTAGCAGCTTCTTTGAACATACCCCAATCTGTGGTGTCAAAACAGTCCTGGAGTGCCTCTGAAGACCCCTCTGGCCACACTCATAAATCTTGTGTTAAAGCGTCTGTGACATGATTTTGTAACAATGCGTAAAATTGCCCAACATAAATATCTTGTATCATTCAGCTATGTTCGTTTGTGCAAACAAAATGATAAATCAATTTAATTTTGATTTTAAATTGATTTTAAACTTTGCGCCGTGTTTATTCACGGGAAATCCGATTACACGCGAATGCACCATCTGTGACGTAGTATTGGGCAGAGGCAGTCTGCGTGTGTCTGGAGCTTGCCTGAAGATCGCGTGGTTTTTTTTTACTTGAAAAATGTCGTTACGTTGTGTCGCATTTGGGTGTTCTAATATCATCAGTGAACAAGTGAGCCTTTTCACTTTCCCAAAAGATGAAATACTTCTTCAAGACTGGAATAAATAAAGCTGCACCCCCTCGGAGCCCCCTCGCTTCCTGAAAAGGTACGACTCAAATAAATACAGGTGCAGACCTAAATTAGAACCTGCTGTTTCTTGTTCATCTAACTTTCTGCTTCCCAAACTGAAGACAAATAGCTCAAATCTTCACTTAGATTGCTAAATTCGTCGAGTTTTAAATTGTCCGCCATTAGTATGTAAAAGCATACCAGAGCCCTCTGCCCGATACTACGTCACAGATGTTGCATTCGTGTGTATTCGGATTTCCCGTGAATAAACACGGCGCAAAGTTTAAAATCACTTTAAAATCAAAATTAAATTGATTTATCATTTTGTTAGCAAAAATGAACATAGCTGAATGATGTTGGGCAATGTTATGCATTGTTACGAAATCATGTCACAGACGCTTTAAGGTCGTGGAAAATGTTTTGTCTTTGTCTGCTCTGGGGGACGCGCCAGAGGTCAGGAGCCTGAAAACCTGACTGATGAGAAACTTTTTACCACACTGAAAAGAACCCCCCCATTGAACCTCTGAGACGCTCCTCAGCAGAACCCGAGAACATTGAAGAGGAAAACGTGGAGCTGCTCATGGCAGAGCGAGGTGAGAAGATGGATGGCCTTCATCGGTCCCTGCTTCCTGTTGCTCCGTCAGCCACCGCCTCAGAAACGGGAAGATCTGAGGACAACGTGCTTCCAAGTGATGAATCTGCAGCCAGGGGCTTTAATATCTCTAATACTCGGAGATGATGATGGAGGGGGGGGAGATGGGTAATGATGAAAAACTACGACAGGAGATGGTTCGGCTCCCACAGGTTTACTCTCCGATTATTTCTTATAAACTTTAAACATCTGACTGCAGCAGCAGAAACAGCAGCTTTTTGTCTGTTTATCACCAACCAGGACCAGAACCGTTCCTGTTCACCTGGGCTTCCGGTTCCTCCCACAGATCTGGACGTCCTACATGAAAGCGAGTCGAAGCTTCAGTCAGGAACAGTGAGCTCTGACAGCAGAACGTCACAAGACACCATGAAAACCTGAGAACGGGCCCCGTAGACGTCCACCGAGCGATAAACCTGGTCCTGTTTGCATCTCCATCACTCAGAGTTTAAACAGGTCACAGAAAGTTGGGCCGGTCCATGAGTGAGCCTCTGTTTTCAGAACACTTTTTACACGAACGCAGCCGAACATGGAGGATTTTACTTCAGAATGTTAAACTCTGAAGTTTCAGCTGTCTAACTTTTACAAACTTGTTTCCACATTTCTTACACTTCTGTTTATCCTGGAAGCTTCAGTCTTTGTGTCTCCGTCCCTCCAGAGTGTCTCTGCTGCAGGACTGATGGTGTCCTCCCAGAGGTCAGAGGTCACTCAAACTCCCAATGACGTCCGTTTATTTTCAAACAGGAAGTGAAGGCTCAGTTTAAAACTTTAACCATTCTTAATTCAAGATTTTTTTTGTTGTTCGGCTCTTAGACCCTGTCCTGACTCGTCTCCTTCTGGACTCCTCGGGACCTCTGAGGATCTGCTGAGAGATCTGGATCTGACCCGTCAGGAGCAGATCTTTCAAGTCCTGGAATCTGTGATGTTTGGTCTCAGTGGATCAGACCTGTTTGTAAAGAAAATCGTACAGACGCTCATTTGGACTGAAGGTTCATCATCAGCAAGCGAGTAAAAAGAACCGGTGACCTAAGGGTGGTTCTAACCCGAAGCCAACCGCCTGACCATCCTAAACAGACCAGACCCAGCCAAGAACGCTAGCCGAGCAGAAGCTTGGCTGATCGGCGCTGTGGTTTAGGATTCTTTGGCTTAAGAGATGGTTCTGATGATGAGCTGATTGGGTTCGCCTGCTGGGTGAATGTCTCTGCCGGGCTTTGTTCTGGCAGATCCTCCTCGCGACTCACAGGCATCGTCCAAGAAAACAAGAGTGACTCACCGGCTTATGGGTAATTTGGCCCTGATTACTGATGGGGAAACATGATCCGGTAATCACGCTGTCCATATGACATCAACCGAGCTGTGGTCCATGCAGAAGACAGAACCTCGAGGTTCTGTTGGTTTTCATTAGTCGTTATTGTTGGAGCTGCAAAAATACAGAAATCTTCGATGATGCTGTTTCTGGCAGAACCAAGGAAACGTCAGAAACTGTGAAACATGACCTGGGCGATCAGGAAGGTTCTGTAGTCTCTGTTAATAAATAAAGGTGGGATTGTGTCCCTTGCTGCGGAGCGAAGAAAAATACCATCCATCCGTGCATCTATCCATCCATCAATCCGTGCATCTATCCATCCATCCATCCATGCATGTTGTCAGCATGATAACTTCAAAAAAAAGTGAGGTACAAAATTCCATTCTGGTGTGTGGTTGGGTTGCCAGGTCAAAATCCAAGATGGCCACCACTAAAACTACATATACAGTATGTGTGTAAAACTGCACTAGTTTTTATATTTCCTGAAAGTTTAGTTTCCTCCAACGATCAGGGTGACTGGAGAGTAATCTGTGATGAGCGACGCCACCAGTACCAGACCAGGGTTGACTTTGGTGCAACGTTCTAAACCAGTGTCGGCTTCAGTTAAATGTTCTAGACCAGTGTCAGCTCCAGTTTAACGTTCTAGACCAGTGTTTGCTCTGGTTTAATGTTCTAGCCCAGTGTCAGCTCTGGTTTAACGTTCTAGACGAGTGTGGGCTCCGGTTTAACGTTCTAGACCAGTGTAATCCAAATTCATATTTTAGACCAGTGTCTGCTCCGGATTAACGTTCTAGACCAGTGTCTGCTCCGGTTTAACGTTCTAGACCAGTGTCTGCTCCGGTTTAACGTTCTAGACCAGTGTCTGCTCCGGTTTAACGTTCTAGACCAGTGTCTGCTCCGGTTTAACGTTCTAGACCAGTGTCGGCTCCGGTTTAACGTTCTAGACCAGTGTCTGCTCCTGTTTAACGTTCTAGACCAGTGTCTGCTCCGGTTTAACGTTCTAGACCAGTGTCTGCTCCGGTTTAACGTTCTAGACCAGTGTCGGCTCCGGTTTAACGTTCTAGACCAGTGTCGGCTCCGGTTTAACGTTCTAGACCAGTGTCGGCTCCGGTTTAACGTTCTAGACCAGTGTCGGCTCCGGTTTAACGTTCTAGACCAGTGTCTGCTCCGGTTTAACGTTCTAGACCAGTGTCTGCTCCGGTTTAACGTTCTAGACCAGTGTCTGCTCCGGTTTAACGTTCTAGACCAGTGTCTGCTCCGGTTTAACGTTCTAGACCAGTGTCTGCTCCGGTTTAACGTTCTAGACCAGTGTCTGCTCCGGTTTAACGTTCTAGACCAGTGTCGGCTCCGGTTTAACGTTCTAGACCAGTGTCGGCTCCGGTTTAACGTTCTAGACCAGTGTCTGCTCCGGTTTAACGTTCTAGACCAGTGTCTGCTCCGGTTTAACGTTCTAGACCAGTGTCTGCTCCGGTTTAACGTTCTAGACCAGTGTCTGCTCCGGTTTAACGTTCTAGACCAGTGTCTGCTCCGGTTTAACGTTCTAGACCAGTGTCTGCTCCGGTTTAACGTTCTAGACCAGTGTCTGCTCCGGTTTAACGTTCTAGACCAGTGTCTGCTCCGGTTTAACGTTCTAGACCAGTGTCTGCTCCGGTTTAACGTTCTAGACCAGTGTCTGCTCCGGTTTAACGTTCTAGACCAGTGTCGGCTCCGGTTTAACGTTCTAGACCAGTGTCGGCTCCGGTTTAACGTTCTAGACCAGTGTCGGCTCCGGTTTAACGTTCTAGACCAGTGTCGGCTCCGGTTTAACGTTCTAGACCAGTGTCGGCTCCGGTTTAACGTTCTAGACCAGTGTCGGCTCCGGTTTAACGTTCTAGACCAGTGTCGGCTCCGGTTTAACGTTCTAGACCAGTGTTGCTCTGGTTTAATGTTCTAGACCAGTGTCGGCTCTGGTTTAACGTTCTAGACCAGTGTGGGCTCCGGTTTAACGTTCTAGACCAGTGTTAGCTCCTGTTAAATGTTCTAGACCAGTGTTGGCTCCTGTTAAATGTTCTAGACCAGTGTCGGCTCCAGTTTAACGTTCTAGACCAGTGTTTGCTCTGGTTTAATGTTCTAGCCCAGTGTCGGCTCTGGTTTAACATTCTAGACAGTGTTAGTTCCTGTTAAACGTTCTAGACCAGTGTAATCCAAATTCATATTTTAGACCAGTGTCTGCTCCGGTTTAACGTCTAGACCAGTGTCAGCTCCGGTTTAACGTCTAGACCAGTGTCAGCTCCGGTTTAACATTCTAGACCAGTGTCGGCTCCGGTTTAATGTTCTGGACCAGTGTCTGCTCCGATTTAACGTACTAGACCAGTGTCAGCTCTGGTTTAACGTTCTGGACCAGTGTCGGCTCCGGTTTAACGTTCTAGACCAGTGTCTGCTCTGGTTTAACGTTCTAGACCAGTGTCGGCTCTGGTTTAACGTTCTAGACCAGTGTCAGCTCTGGTTTAACGTTCTAGACCAGTGTTAGCTCCTGTTAAATGTTCTAGACCAGTGTTGGCTCCTGTTAAATGTTCTAGACCAGTGTCGGCTCCAGTTTAACGTTCTAGACCAGTGTTTGCTCTGGTTTAATGTTCTAGCCCAGTGTCGGCTCTGGTTTAACATTCTAGACAGTGTTAGTTCCTGTTAAACGTTCTAGACCAGTGTAATCCAAATTCATATTTTAGACCAGTGTCTGCTCCGGTTTAACGTCTAGACCAGTGTCAGCTCCGGTTTAACGTCTAGACCAGTGTCAGCTCCGGTTTAACATTCTAGACCAGTGTCGGCTCCGGTTTAATGTTCTGGACCAGTGTCTGCTCCGATTTAACGTACTAGACCAGTGTCAGCTCTGGTTTAACGTTCTGGACCAGTGTCGGCTCCGGTTTAACGTTCTAGACCAGTGTCTGCTCCGGTTTAACGTTCTAGACCAGTGTCGGCTCTGGTTTAACGTTCTAGACCAGTGTCGGCTCTGGTTTAACGTTCTAGACCAGTGTAATCCAAATTAATATTTTAGACCAGTGTTGGCTCTGGTTTAACGTTCTAGACCAGTATCTCCTGTAAACATTTTACACCAGTGTCAGCTCCAGTTTAACGTTCTAGACCAGTGTCAGCTCCAGTTTAACGTTCTAGACCAGTGTCAGCTCCAGTTTAACGTTCTAGACCAGTGTCGGCTTCGGTTCAGTGTTCAAAGCTCTGCAAGTAACAACTTATTTTGAAAAGTCAGAGTTGTCTCCTATCTTTAGTCGGTGGTCTGGGGGGGAACCCAAACGTCCCTCTCCCACCTACAGTCCCCAGCTCTTGTTGTCAAAAATGATGACATCACAACCAGAGGATGGGTTGGTGAAAACAAAATGCCGCAGAAGCTTCTGATGCAGATCCTGCAGGCCCGATAGCTTTCTGACAGAAACTGGAAGGAGCGGTCTACAGTCCATTCAGACCGGAACTCTGATCTGTGATCGTTCTCTGAAACAAGACTGGGACGAGGATTAATCTGTGATCAGTTATAATATAAACCAGGTCAATAACTCTGTAAAACCTGCTGAGCTGCATGAAACGTTTTTGAACTTTATTTACTCACATCAGAGACACAACGCAGACAGCGTGTCCATAGGAAAAACTTTTTATTGAAAAAAAAAAAAAGAACATTTTCAGTTTGTAACAGACGGGTGGAATGTGTCATTTATCCTCTCTTTGAAATTAACTTAAAAATTCTGATTTTTTTATTTTCTCAGGCTGGCCAGCATCTTCATCATCATCACACTGCGAGGAATGGGAGGAGAGGAGGAACGGTGACGTGACGAAAGAAAAACGATGCAAATATAATACTGTTACTTACAAACTGGACTGAAAGCAAATCCTCAGAACATAAAACAAGAAGGAAAAAAAAGCTAATTCAATAAATATTTATGGTACACACTTATGGCACAAATATGCAGCAGTCGGTTTGGCAACTTTTCTTTTTTTTTTAAACCAAATTACCATGGAAACAGTGCAAAACGGGAGGAAGTGGGGAGGACGCGGGCTTTCCATTGAGCGCTAGCTAAAATACATAGCAAAAAATTCAAATTTTATACAAAACTTCTTACTTTGAGTTTAAAAAAAATGTTTTATTGGGTTCTTGTCAATATTTACATAAGCTATTTACCAAAAAATGTAATATGCTCTGTTTTTACCGAAGTGCGTTTCACTTTTACTTTTTTCTTTGTTTTCGTTCACTTTCCTACAAAGGTGAGTAAGGCTATCGTAACAACCCAGGATCCATATACAATACAAACATTGATGTATTTACAGGTTCTTTACCTACAGAAGTACGGTGCAAAATTACTGAGTCAAGTGACCGAGGGTTGACCATACGAGCAAGGCATTTTACCGTCGCCTGAGGTGCTTCTCCCAGCCAGGTGTGCTAAAGACTCTCACAGCTTCGCTACAAGGGTTTCACCAGCTTAGCCGGTTCCGACTCAACGCTCTGGACTTTAACTGGTGCAACGTTTTACCAGGCCTGTCGTGATAAACAATAAATCACTTAATCGCATGATAAATTAAAATTATCAACCTCGTTTTCATTTATCGGCTTTATCCTTTCTTCGTGTCTCTCTCTTTCTACTGAAGACACTGGATGACAAAAGGCTCAACTCCAGTGCTCTTCACTGACCCCTCCCTTTCTCTTTAAAATCTGCCTTAACCATCCAAAATCGTGTTAGCTAAGCTACATGCTAAGCTAACAGGCCAACCTCGGGGAAAAAACCTCCGTCTTGTCAAAGCTCCAAAATTCATGGTGGAAACCCGTGCATTTGTGTAAAAAGTTTTTCTCCGCAAAGAGAAACTGAGAACTTGTTTACTGATTTCTTTTTCAAAGCTTTGTGCGACAAATGCTATGCTAAAGAGCTCAAACCACACCTAGCGTCTGCCATTTTGAGAATCAAAAGACAGGAAGGAGATTCGGCCAATGTCACGTCAAGGAGCCTCCCTCCCGTTTTTCTTTTGAGACGAACTGCTTGCTCCCTCATCATCCATTGGGCAGCACGGTGGCACAACTGGTAGAGCTGCTGCCTCTCAGCGAGAAGGTTGCCGGTTCAAATCCCGGTCCGGGGCCTTTCTGGGTGGAGTTTGCATGTTCTCCCCGTGCATGCGTGGGTTTCCTCCGGGTACTCCGGTTTCCTCCCACAGACCAAAAAACATGCTTGTTAGGCTGATTGGTGACTCTAAATTGACCCTAGGTGTGAGAGTGGATGGTTGTTTGGTGTGAGTGAGACAGGTCCCTCTTGTAAATGAGTCCCCGTGACTCAACGAGGCTAGCCTGTATAAATAAAGGTTGAATGAATGAATGAATGAATCCTTCAGTTCAAACAGCCTTATACTGCCATCCAGTGGTCAAAAAAAGGTACTACATACAAAAATAAAATAAATCCTTAATTTGGCAATAATTAGTAATTATTGTCAAATTTCTAACAATATTATCGTTTATCGCAATAATTTCCGAGACAATTAATCGTCCAGCAAAACTTGTTATCGTGATAGGCCTACGTTTCACACCAGGTCCAGTTCCAGTACTGCGTTTTTCACAAGCGGAACCAGCTAAAACATTTCAGAGCAGAACTGGCTAAGCTGCATCATTTCCGGGCCGAACCGGTTCCGTGTTGGGAGAGCTTCAGTGAAGCGGCAGCTAAGAAAAGGACGCCAGATTGAAAGAAACTAAGAAGATTGTCAGATTGTGCCGCAGACAGAGCAACTAAAGAGCGGTCGTTAAATGTCCACCTGGACCACCTGTCCAGGTGCGTTACATTTGCTTTGATCTCTCACAGTTTGTACTTCGGCACCAAAACGTTCAGGAACCAAACGAACAGCAGACGGGTGAGACAAACCTTTCTCTTCTTGGTTTGTTGTTACATCTTTCAGTGGTTAAGAACACTTTCCATAGGTGTTTTTTTTATTTTTATTGATTAAAAAAATAAATAATAATTGCATATTTGCAGATTTTGTCGCCTCTCGGAGGCACGAACCTCAGATCGGACAAGGCTTGGCTTTTCGGTGAATTTTGATGCTTGTGAACGAATGAAGATGGGCTGATGAACGCTCGGGTGGAGGCCTTTAGTTCACAATGTTTATGAGGTCACACACGCACGCACACACACATGCATGAGGAACATGGAGTGCATGAGGAGAGTTGGGCACACTGGGTGTTCATGGGAACTTTGGGAGAAACAGCTACTCTGCACGTGTTTTTACTAATGCACGTTGTTTTTTGTCGTTTTTTGGGGGGGTATAACCTGCAGCCGGAGCCGGGGCCCGGGCCGCCCTCCCCTGGTCCTCCTTCCAGGACTGAGCATCAAACCTACAGACTCAGCGGCTCCAAATATATCAAACCTAGATTGCATAATGTGCACTTATACCACTTTATATATTAAAATTAGCTTCTTCTTCTTCTCCTCCATACTGCCTGACCACACCTGTGCTCTGTGTCTTTCATAAATAAATTCTGCTTTTCTTCTTATTCATTTATTTTTTTGTACTTTTTATCTTTTAATGTCCTTTTTTTTTTAAATGTACATCTATTTAGGTCAAAAATGAGACTCTTAAAGGAAATGCTAATGGAGACTGAGAACAGTGACAAAGTTCCTGTGTTGAACAGAAGAAAAAAAAAATTGGAGCACCGGTCAGGCTGATTTTTGGGCCCTTAGGGTACCCATAGTTATCACTAGACCCCTGGGGGTAAACGTTACAGTACCTAGAGCTGTTTCAGCCAGCTACACTAACCTGGAGCAGATCTTCTTACAGCAGTAAGGCAAACTGGATTTCTTATTGCCCCGAATGCTTTCAGGTCTCCAAACATCAGAGTCTCTCTCTGTGGACTGCAGAGGAGGGTGGAGGGACTACAGAAAACAAAGGAGGGGGTAAAAGTGCTGCACTATGAGAGATAAAATCCTCCACTCTGCAGAGTCCACCTGGGGGGACCTCCTCCAGGTTCTTTCTGTCACTTTGACGGGACACTTCGAGCCTGTGCGGGGTCGTTTGCGTGAACGATCGGGACAACAAAAACTCGATCTGCACTCGAACTCTAGCAGAATATTCAAAACGACAGATATGATTCAAAACAAAGGAGGAAATGATGACACAAGTTTCTTAAAGCCTTCATCTGAAGGGACAGTGATGAGTTGAGATGATGTGATCAACAACACTCCTTCACACGGACCAGTGAGGCGTTTCTGTGCACGTGGATGTGATGTTAATCATGTGGGTGAACGGGTGAGTCGATCAGGAAAAGTCCCAGAGAGAGTCCCTCTGCGTCCAGCCGCTAAATCCACTCGGTGTCCGTTCCCCGTGAACGTCAAAGGAGCCGCCCGGTGAGTTCACCATCGGCAGGTCTCCACAAATCCTCTCCCACGTCCAAACATCCGTTGTCCCGTCAACGCTCCCTTCATCCTGGTGCACAAAGTAAAACGGCGCTCTACGTCCCAGAGAGCAGCGGCCTTCTCTACTTGTCCCAGAACTGGAACTTTAACCGGACCGCAGAGACCAGCAAAACGTGGAGAGGAAAGAAAAGGTGACGACACGTCGGAGAAGAGGAGGAGGAGTCGACCGAGAGAGACGGAGAACGACGAGAGTCCGCTCGTAGGCCAGGAGCAACGTGCCCGACCCATCCCTCCGCTCTGCCCGTGAATTTGTCCAGGTCCTGCCTTTCCATGGCCCGTCTCAGACTTTGTAATAAATGTTGGCCGGGCTCTGAGGCGGCATTTCCTGGACTATGTAGACCGGGTGTCCATAGTCCCCGCTGACCTTCTCGTAGTGCGGACAGAAGACGCTGTCAGCAGTCCTGAGCGGGATGATGATGTCGCTGGGCTCCGAGCCGTTGTTGTTGCCGCCGCCGCTCCGTTTGGGTGTGGCCAACGTGCTGAGCGACAGCGTGGCCGTGTGCTGAGGCGATGATGTCGCTGGGCTCCGAGCCGTTGTTGTTGCCGCCGCCGCTCCGTTTGGGTGTGGCCAACGTGCTGAGCGACAGCGTGGCCGTGTGCTGAGGCGAGTGCTTGCGGTGCCGCCGCCGGTACTTCAGCAGCAGCAGGACCAGCATGATGATGATGATGATGAAGATGACGCTGCCCGAGGCGATGCCAACAAAGATGGCCACCTCGGAGCCGATGGCGCTGGAGGATTTTCCACCGCTCTCCGTGTTTTCTTTGTCTTCTCTAGACGCCAAATCTGCAAAGACAGAAACGTGGAAAACTGAGTTAGTTTTAGTCACAATCTTGGAAATTGTTGATAAAAACGGAGAATACAGTGGTCCCTCGCTACATCACGGCTCAACTTTCGCAGACTCGCTCTTTTGCGGTTTTTCAAAGTAAGATTGGACCAGACGCGCAAATGGCTGATTGATGGATGAGCCGCACGATCGGCATGGATTTAGCACCTGTGTGCAGCCCACAGGTGCAGGGAGAACCTCCCTCCTGCAGCCTGTCATGATCTCTACTCTCTGCCACCTGCGAGCGATTGCAGCAAAGTGGGCGTGGCCGAGAGTGGCAGGTGGCAGAGATCATGACATGCTGTGCTCTTTTAGAACGTTTAGTTTAGAAACATTGTTTAGAATGTTGCAAGTGTGGGGGAGGGGTTTAAAACACCGTTATTTAAATATATAAACTACTTCTTACTACTACTACTATTCCTACTTCGTGGTTTTTCACTTATCGCGGTGGGGCTGGGAACGTAACCCCTGCGATAAACGAGGGACTAGTACAGTACTGTACATCAAATAAAACTATGAACTAA
>JBBPBX010105459.1:0-11583 GCA_038048925.1 Garcialebias charrua | reverse complement strand
ATATATATATATATATATATATATATATATATATATATTAGGGGTGTAACGGTACGCTAAAATCACATTTCGGTTCGGTTCAATTACAAGGAGGGCTCGGTTCGGTTTATTTTCGGTAAAAAAAAAAAAAGACAAAATAAAGACTTACAAAATGTTTATTTTGAAAATATGCCAAAAATATGTTTGTATTGTATTGTAGTAATAAATAAAAGTGACCCATTTGGATGATATTTTAAATAAACAGCACTCTACAATAAATAAATTATATTAAAAATAATAAAAATCTTAATGAATACAATAACAGTCAGAACCAGAACAATAAGCAGCAACAGACTGTTTACAATCTTAACTAATAAAGTTTTTGTCCAGTAGCACCAGTGTGGCTGTATTTGTCCTCATTACTCACAACCTCTTCTTGGTGGGACTGGTCCTGGAACAGTTCCAGAGTTCAATTCAGTCATCACACACTTCTTAGCTGCAGCAGGTGATCTCTGGTGGATTTCCCTGAAGTGGAAGGAGAGCAGCTACCTCTGTAACTGGAAATACTGGAAATAAAACACAGAGGTAAAAAAATAAGTTAATAAGATTATAATTTTAAATAATAATAAATTATAAATAATAATTATAATAAAATAACAATACCTCTTGAACGGTTGAATATCTCACTCATCATCAGGGCAGGGTTTAAATCAGCTCCAGGACTTGTTGACCATCAGTTTTAGTTTTTTCATAAAGAGCTGAACTTTTTGACTTAAGTGTTGACGTGATGGATGTCTCATAGCAAGGATCAACTGTGCATTAAAAACTTTCAGACTTAGATTCAGAGCTTTAAAAACTCATACAGTTTGTGTTATTGATCTGGACCCATCTAAATTACCTGATGAAGTTGTTTAAATGCAGCTGTGTTGTTAGCGCACTTTGTAGAAGTTGTTTAAATGCAGCTGTGTGGTTAGCGTACTTTGTAACAGCTCGTTCACGTTCTGATGACGTAGTTTCCAGCGCGTTCACGTTAGACGTGTTGCTGCTGCAGATCCAGTCTTCATGAAAAAACGTCCACACACACAGCTTTGTGCGCTCGTCTTTTAACAAGAAAACCATAACGTTAACAAACAGGAAACCGCAGCGAGAAGCTAACGGCTAATGCTGCGCGTGCTGCGAGATAATAGCTCCGTGCTGAAACGCGCCCAGGAAATTTTGTTCCGCGGCGCACATATTAACATTCAATGAGTGAAAAAATAACCGTTTCGGTACAGCACGTTCGGTTCGGTCCACCTCCGTACCTTTTCGGTTCGGTACACCAACTACAACCGTTACATGCCTAATATATATATATATATAATGTATATATATATATATATATATATATATATATATATATATATATATATATATATATATGTAGTGGGCATGACCGTGTCCACTTTGATACACCTGTGTATTTTTGAACTGTTCCAGAGATGACCTTTACTGACCTCTCAGTAAAGCAAGACATTTACTACAAATTATTCCATTAGTTGTAATCTGAGAACATAGTCACCAAAAGAGACTATTTCTATCTTTGATTTTATTCTAATGTAATCAAAAGAATAACTTTTGTCATTTTCATGATGTGTGCTTTTAAGCTGTGTTATTCTGTAAGAGTTAAACTGTGTCCAATGCTGTGTGAAAGTTGACGACTCGGGTCAGAGAGACCCGGCCGTTTTGTTTAGAAAGTCAGAAGACAGTTAATCCGTTGTTTTTCATGAGAAGGGCTCCAGCACTCTCTGTCTTTCCAAAACATTTTCACTCTGCTGTGAATTTCACCTTGAATCTTGATAACAACAAGTGAACTGCTCGACTGGTTTTTGGACCAATGAAAAAGAGACAAGTCTCGCTTCATCTCAGATCCTTCCTTAAAGTTCTAAGCTGTTGCTGGAACTGAAGAGTCTGCTGGGAACTTCAAAGAGATGTGAACTTTCCCAAAGAGCTGGATGGACGTTTAGTCACACGCTAAGGGCACGTCATCCAGTTAAGGACTAATAACATGCTGTTATAGTCCACTTAGAACGAGCGTAAGCTCAAAACTTTGTTTATTCCTTCCTGGAATAGTTATCTTGAAGTCAGAGGCCAGTAGCTGACATATTTTCTGATGGTTGATGCGGATCCCAGGAGACGTTGAAAACGTAAACGAGGACCGGCTCGGACGTGCTGGGCCTGAAGGACTCTGTGCATCTGAAAGGCTGGTGTCATCTCTTTATCAGACTCGTCGTCGAAGGTAAAGAGCTGTTTACAAACGTACCTGGATTTAGCAGAAGTCGGATGAAAGTGTCACTTCTGGTAACATGCTCAAGACAATTTCCTTTAACCTCTCCTTCTTAAATTTCTCCATCTCCATTTCTAAGCTGGTAACTATTTTTAAGTCATAGAGCCCTCAGACTAAATATGTTAACATCCAGTATTTATGTCTGTTGTGTTGTAATTTAACTGTGCTGACGTGTTAAATTGAAAGAAAGTGAAATCATGTCAATCAAGTGTAACGGTGTTAATTTAGTTGATTTATTTTAAATAAATGGTAGTGTCTTTGACATATCAAACTAAGTTAACGTCTCTGTCACTTAATGGCTTTATTTATTTATCCATCATAAAGATCACAGAAATATTGGGTAAACTGAAAAAGAAAGAATCCGTGAAATTACTATTCAATCTGAATGAGTAAATTAATTAAGGTAAAGAGGTCAGTATTAATATTGACCTCCTCATAATCCTTTACATCTGGTGGCACCGTACGAGTTTCTGAAAGTTTACTGATAAATCTGTGATCTCTCATGAACTGTAACGTCATGTTTGCATAATAGGATCCAAGTTTTAAACTCTGAGGATAATAATTTTGGCTGGAAGTGTTCAAGACAGGCAGATTCTGCATGTTTTTATCATTTGAAGCTGAGAGATTGTTATTGTTTCAACTCTGTTACACGCTGTTGGAAGCATTCAGGTGAGGTCTTGTCAGCCCGTGGTCTGTGGGGGTTCTGGTTCTGTTCGGTCCAGCTCACGCACACACTCCTGTACAAAGCTTTGTTGACCGCCGAGTCAAAAGCCTGAAAGCTATAATTAACATCTACCAGATTGCTGTGTGTGGTATTTTACATTTTAGAGCAGGTCAAAGAAGCATATTACTGTTAGAACGTTGTCGGATAGTGGTTCTGAAACCCGAATTCTGCTCCTTTAAAGTGGACGGAACCGACCTGAACGCGGCTCCGAGGGAGTCCGTGTCGTGTTACAGTTGACGTGCTGGTTACTGAGCGTAGCTAAGTTGTGCCTGTTTTAAATGTGATTGCCATGTTTCGGAATTTTGGAAAGTTAATTTGAAGCGTTTGAGTTGTGTATAGAGTCTATAGAATTGGGTTCTGCTGTGCTAAGCTAACGTTACAGCGACGTGTCCTACACGTTTGTTTATGAGCTGTGATTGGATAAAAAGAGAGTCGTGATCTGTCAATCACGCCTCGTATCTGTAAAGCGCTGATTCGCTGAGGTGGGGGACGCACGCCGTTGCGACCAGCCCACTTTGTCGTCATTTCCGGCACTGCATTGGTTGATGGTAATAAAACTACATTCACCATGAACGCTTGGGAAAAGAACTACATGCGCTGTGATTGATTGGTTGACGTCACGTATCTTTGTAGCGAGCTCCGTCTCACTCAAGTACGAGAGCTGGTGACGCGCTGCGTCGACCCGCCTATTTTTGTCGTCATTTCCAGGCTGCACTTTGGGTGACAAGCAGTTCACACTCACAGGACAAACGGAGATTTCACTGAGAGTTTAATAACTCATTTGAAGCCATCTACACTGTCTAACAACATAAATTTGTCTCTGACAAGAACGCGGTTCGAGCAATTATCACGGACACACTAGAAACTAACTCTAAAAGGTTGTTTTTAGTTTAAATACTGAATAGAAAAATCAGTCTCCTCGTGATAACATTAAGACTTGAAGCTGCCCCCTGTTGGTTAAAAGACGTTAACAGATGAATTTGCTCATAAAACATCTTACAAAGTCAGCATTTTTATGGTGAAGTACCAGCTCTAAAATTGTTCTGTACACAAACAATAACTCCTGTTTATTTTAAATAATTTTTCTTTAGAATAACAGAGGTACAGACAAACATTTTTGCTTATTTTAAATACAAAAGATTTTAAAATAACAAACAAAGGTACAATTTTTTTTTCTCTTCACTCCAGATAACTGCAGCAACACTCAAACAGTTTTATTGAAACTGAAATACATTCTCTTGGAGCAAAATAAAACAAAATCTGCTAACATTTTAGTGTGAACATTGCATTTATTTGAAATCTTTAAAAAGGCGTTTGAGTGAAAGACAGAAAAATTAAGCGTGGTTTAATAGTAATTGCTTTAAAAGATAAGTCTATTAAGTTAATACGGCCACAAAGGCTTTAACTTACAACATTTTCATCGAAGGTAAAACCTAAAATAAATAAAAGGTACTGAATGAATAAAAGACTTGTTTACAGATTACATGAAGAAAACCAGAAAGCTGTTTTAGTTAAATAACTCACCGCTAAGAAAACATTTATTTGCATACACTATAATAAATACCATCTTGTTGATTCAAACAAAATCAACACAAAAAGATGGCAGATACAGAGGCAGAAGATGCTGACTCATCTATAAAAAATTTAGACGTTTTAGAGCTGCTCGAAACAGAGATTCTAGTACTGCAGGACAATGTGCAATGGCTCACAACATCCCTAGAGGAATGCATACATGCACGAGAAGAAGCTGAGAAGAAATGTACGGAGTTAAAATGTGATAAAAAGAGTTTAGAGAGAGAATTAAAAGTTTGTAAGGCTAAGCTGTCCTTTACAACAATGAAACTCCATGAAACTGTGGAGAATGAAAAACGGCAGACGTTATCTATGTCACATGAGAGAAGCTTATGTGAAAAAGCTCAACAACTGGGCACAAAGCTACAAAGTGATCATAACAAATCACAAGTACGGTGCACGGTGTTGCAAAATGAAAATGAGTGCTTACAATACAAACTAATGATATGCACACAAGACAAGGAATTATTTTCACAAAGGCTCACGGTGTTACAGCTTGATAATGAAAGGTTGCGAGCCCAACTACAAAGTTGTCAGGCACGACAGGCTTTGACAACAGATCAACTCTCTGTAGAGAGAAAAAGATGGTTGGATCTTAGGGAAACACAGTTTCCAACACCGCAGCCTAGAGCACCAACGCCGCCGCCTAGATCTCCTACACCGTTGCCTAGATCACCAACACCGCGGGTTACATCACCACTACCCCCTCCCCGGAAAAAGCGGGCACTCCAACCGTACAACGTACCTGGTAAGCCCTCTCAACAGGGGCAGGGACCTGCGTATTATGGGCCAGAAAACCCACCACATATGCAGATGGATGAGACTGATGATAACCCACATCCTCCTCTCTCAATGGCTGAACTACGGAATATGGCTAAAAGCATTCAAACCTTCGCTCCAGGCCCGTTGGGCTCACATGAAACCAAGATCTATCTCGATGACCTTGATTTTCAGCTTCAACGCTTCCCAGAAGCTACAGTTGATGATAAAATCTGTCTGGTAAGGTTGACCTCGGACAGGACAGTGCATGCTTTCATGAAGCGTCAACGGGACGCCGTGATGAAAGACTACAGTCTTTTATGTGCTGCGCTGATAAAGGAGTATACTCCTTGCACGGGGCCCGATGGCATCATAGCGGCGGCGGACGTCAAGCAAGGTAGGAATGAGCACCCAAGGTCATATTATGACAGAATATTCCGTGCCTATTTCGGTGACAGATGCGAACCAGAGATGGAGGAAGAGGTAGGGTTTAAATATATCTTCAGCAAAAATCTTTGCCCTGACATAAGAGAGAAAGTACATGTCAGCGCAAACTACAAACGGAGGTCCATCGAAGAAATAAGAGAGTGCGCGATAGATGTTTTTACAGGTCGCACACCAAACAAAACACCCTTTGAGGTGTGTCCTGGTGAAATGGTCAAATCCAACTCACTAGAGCTGGAAGGGGCGCGGAAACCGACTCCCCATCCTACAAAGGGTGAGAAAAAACAGAATTTTCGACCTAACAGACCACGTAGTGAAGGTGCCCGCTGGAACTATGAACCGCAGTGGCTCAGACAAGACCCAGAGTTCGGAAAACGATTTCAAAAGGGGGGCGCACGTCCTAAAGATAAGAAAGATGGTCACAAAAGTAAACCATATCACAAAGGGGGGTCCCAACAGGAACCCCCAGGTCAAGGACAGGCCCCTCCTGCCCCTCGAATGGAACAGTCCGAGACAGGCAAAAAATCGCAAAAGTTCCAGAAGAAAGGCCATAATTCTCTGTCCCCAGAGGACATGGAGAAAATACGTCGGTTGTTAAAAGAGTTGGATAATACAAGCAATGATAACAAACCTGGAGTGATGTGTAGCACTATCGTTGATAGTAAGTCAGAGCACGCAAATCACGACAGTCAACAAGACACTGATGGTCAGAATGCTGACAATCAGGATAATGACAGTCCATACATTGACAGTCCAGAGTGTGTCGGTCAACAAGACGTTGACAGTGACCATGACATTATTGTCACAGACTCTAACAGCCCCTCATCAAACAAGGGGGGGGGGAACTCAACCATCGACGACAGTGACCCGCCACAAACTGAAAACTCAGACACGTTGGTGACTGCACTGACGGTTCAGATGAAGAAAGATTACACAGTCAGAGGTCAACGTAAACAAAATGATTGGCCGAAACAGAATGGTTTCCTAACAAGCGACAGGAAAGTGGTCAAACACAAAGAGCTTTTCATAGCGTGTGATCACTTGGTGACATCACACGACTTACAGATCTACTGGAAGAAAGTTCCAGGACATTCTAGAGTCCCAGGCGATGACAAGCACTACAATGACATTGCAGATTCCTTAGCCAAAGAAGGAGCCGACGAAGGTCCTTTATGGTCCTTCGACCCTTCCTGGTTAATCAAGACTCTGTCAATACAACCTACAGTCAGGGTTATGGCAGTCACACGTGCACAGGCCGCAGCCAGACCTGCTGACGACGCAGTCTCTGTACGACCCGCACTGACTGACCCAGACATCATCCAACTACAGAAGTCGGATCCTGCTATCAACTCCATGATACTGTACCTGACTGATCCGGACAAAAATAGTCCGTCTAAAGACGACCTGGATTCCGATCCAGACCTTAAGGTCCTCTATCAGCTGCGCAAACAGCTAAAACTAATCAAGGGCATCCTAACTTTCGCTCATGGACCAACGTCCTCACCTGTGTTCGTGGTTCCCCATGACCAAAGGGGGGTGATGTTAGTTCATGCCCATGATCTCCCGTCCGCAGGACACAAAGGAGATAAAGCCACGCTGACGGCATTAAAACAAATTGCCTATTGGCCTGGAATGAAAAAGGATGTCAAGGACTACATTGAAGGGTGCGTGGTCTGTGGCCAGTTTCAGCCAACCAGACCACTTCACAGAGCACCACTGCAAAGCAGAGGCATTGCATTCCCATGGTCTGACCTCCAGATCGACTGGGTTGGACCACTCACTAAGAGCTCTAGAGGAAATAAATATTTTCTCACGGTAACCTGTGCATTTACCAAATGGGTAGAATGCCTACCAGCTCCCAACGACACAGCACAAACCACTGCTATGTTGTTAATGAATCATATATTTTCAAGGTTTGGACTTCCCCTTCGGGTGAACTCAGACCAAGGTACACACTTCACAGGTGAAGTGATGAAAGAACTGTGGAAGACGCTAGGCGTCAAGGCTAACTTTCATGTCGGCTACCACCCACAGGCTTCAGGCCAAGTTGAGAGAGCAAACAGAACTGTGGTGAGTATTTTGAAGAAATACGTGGCTGCAAACCACAAGGACTGGGACGTGAAACTCCCTCTGGTCCTCATGGCCATAAGAGCCACTCCACACACATCAACTGGCATCTCTCCCTTCGAGATGATGACCGGTCGACAAATGACTCTCCCTCTACACCTGTTGTACCAACCAGGCGACGCCGCCATGGCGACAGCCTACACTACACAACAATACATGAAAGATTTGAATGTACACCTCAGAAACACTTTTGCTTTCGCCCAGAAAAACCTGGAAAAATCCGCTGAAGGACGCAAGGCGTACTACGACCAGAAGGCCTCTCACAATGAACTCCAAGTGGGAGACAGAGTCTGGTACTATACGTTCGCCCCAGCAACCGGGAAAGGAGGGTCCGAGACCGGAACTCTCGCCCGCAAACTAATGCCCAGGTGGACTGGACCTCATCTGATAACAGACAAAGTGTCCTCAGTCGTCTACGAAATCAAAATCAGCAAAGGCCGCAAAGAGCCAATTGCTAAATGGGTACATCGAAATCAGATCAAACCTTACAAGGCGTTCAATGACTCCACAAAAGACAAAGATCTCACAAACTCACCGACTTCATGGGATAATAAGGTCGTCCAAACACAAGTTAGTAAATAAACTAATCAGGTTTAAACTACCGTATTTCCCACCCTATAAGTCGCATTGTCCAATTTGAACTTAGAAACGCTAAGCCTAAAACCCACAACAAAAAACTAACCTTAACAACCGTTTAAATCCACGAGATTTAATTTGACCTCGGTCATAAAGTTGAGACCTGTTTTTCTTGTGTGTTGCACTTTGGAATCTGACGACAAGAGTGTGTCGAAGCAGTGAAACGTTGTTTCCTTGTTGTTTAGTCATTACTGTTGTCATTAGTTGAGATATTGTTTGGTTCTGAACACTCCCAGCCAAAAAGGTTTTGTATTAACATTGGTTAATGAATGATATGGATTTAACTATGCCAACATGCAGTTCGTTTTGTTAAATCTCAATCGTCGAAGAGTCAATGTAGTTTAAAGCTACTCAAGGTACCATAAACTACACTGGTCTCACAATTTCTAAATTGAACCGATTCGATCGTTTCTATTCTAGATTATCTATTCATTTTGATGAGTCTCGCCATAGACTTCAAAATTTATTAGGAATACCAAATCCTACGCTTCTAAAACAACGCGAGAGCAAGCTATTCTCACGCATGCGCCATAGCTCACCAAGAGCACGAGCGAGCATGGATGTAAATAGTAGCCGCGCGCGCTAGCGAGTCACCGCGAAAGATTTTCAACACATCAGCCAGACAAAAATCTAAAGTGTGGAACGTTTTCGGGTTTTACTAGAAGGACGGAAAACTCGACAAAAGCCACGCTATTTGTAAGCTATGCAGCGCACCTCTGAAGTACACTGGTAGCACAACAAACCTCGACCAACAACTTTTCAAGCCTCACAACAACGAGCAGGATCATGCAGCTGCCACACACAAAGCGACGGGTAACGTTATCACTAAATTTTACGGGCAACTCAGTGATAGTTCACGAGTTACACAGGCCTTGAAGATCTCTTCCACACTGTTTTAAGTCCCTGCCCTTCCTCAGTAGCAGTGATAACTCCTGTCAATGAGCCCACAGAATGGGTGAACAGTCTTGTTGTTACACAGAAGAATAAACACGTTGTTGGACCCGAACTGCGTTGTCTCAGCCTTCACCTATAATATAAGCTGCATGACTATGACCCACAGCCATACAAGATTAATAAGAAGCATAAAGCTACAACAGTAGCCATGATGCAGAGAGGACATTCACAGCTATAGCAACAACATCCCTGCATCACAAGGTAAATCCCCCAGCACACTGTCAAAATACATCTTACAGTCTGCTGTGTTTTGTTGCTGTCACTAGATTTATTCTGCCTACTGTTTTTTGATTGTTTACACTGCATTTAACCATACTGTACAGTGTACACTAAATGTAATGTCATGTTTTATTTCTAGGTAACGGGGGATTCAGTTCAGAGAGGTCCAGTGCAGACTGAACCTGCAAATGGAGATTTGGACGGCTGCAATGATGCACCCCAGACCCAAGATGAGCATACAGGTTTGTGTTTTATAACTTGTGATCAAGAATGAGCTGACTTTGTCTTAAACTTGTGCTGCAGTCATTGTATCAGCATAAAACACATTCACAATAATGAGAGAATCTGCATGCATGCACAGAAAGAGTTAAATAATCATCATGATGATAATGATATATCTTTTACACATGTACACGAGTCCCTACATAAATAAATTCTGAACATCAGATGAAGATTTTTACATAAAATGGTAAAGTCAGTAAAAAAAAAAACTTCATGGCAAACATAGCCAGTAATATATGGTGCATGTTTTCTATTTCAGATGATGAACCACCTTGTGAAAAGAAGAAAATGTCAGCGTTGGACGAGCTGTTGGGAGAAGACTTTGAAGTGAGGATGGCAACTAGATCTGTGAGGGACCAGGCCAGTGAAGAAGTCAAGAGGTAAAGAGAGCATGTTTTTATATTAATCCGTGCCCACCTGCTCACACAAACTCATGTTCGTGCTGCTGTTGTTAGGCGTACTGTTCTTGCATTATGTTTTGTATTATTAAGTTCAAGTTCAAGTGTTTATTTGTCATATGCAGGTTAACACAGGGTTAACTTAGTACAATGAAATGCTCAGGATGAGAAAAAACGATTTTGACTTGCTAAAAAACAAACAACAAGCAAACAGGAAATACTAAAGCATGCAATGAGGGTACAAAATAAACTACCAAAAAGTGAAACAGTAATTATAATATTTACAAAGTTTCTGAAGAGAAAAATAGTAAACAACATGGTAGAATTTTAACGGTGAAGCAGGATGAATTTGTGTGAATAACTATTTCAAGGTAGTAATGAAATATAAGCTAAAATGCACATGATCTATATTGCACATAACTACCAAACTACAGGTTGTGTGACAGGTTATTGCACAGGACTCAGGAGCTTTGTGCTTATAGCTTATTCCTGGGTTTTTTTTCCTAGTGATTTTTATTTTATTACATGCTGCTGTAACCATTTGTGCCTTTTATATTTTTTCTGTATTTTCTGTAGGAAATTTTCTTTTAGCTGGTCTTTAGGTCCATGTTTAAAAATAAACACATTTAACATGTGATTATTTTGTTTGGCTTTTTACTTTATTTTTACCAGTGCTTTACAGCACCCTTTTAGATATGATATATGTGGACTTTTACAAATTTAAAAATGCTCTAAGAATGTCACATTTATAGAAGTGGTCCTTTTTCTTTCATAATGAAATATTTGTCTACCGGTACATCAACAAATGTTAAAACGTAGAATTATTTGAAGTTTAATCGAATCGAACCGAATCGCTTTTACACTGCATCGAATCGAATCGAATCGTTCCGTTTTTACAATAAATCGTTTTTGAATCGAATCGTAACCCTTGTATCTAGATGTGAATCGAATCGTCTGTCACACAGAGATGTACAACCCTAATATATATATATATATATATATATATATATATATATATATATATATATATATATATATATATATATATATATATATATATATATATATATATATATATATATATATATATATATATATATATATATATATATATATATATATATATATATATATATATATGTGTATATATATATATATATATATAT
>JBBPBX010105458.1:0-11583 GCA_038048925.1 Garcialebias charrua | reverse complement strand
GGAGGTCCCCAACCCAGGCAGTAAGCACTCATTCCTGGGTACAGATGAACCGTACGCGCCCTGGAGGTCCCCAACCCAGGCAGTAAGCACTCATTCCTGGGTACAGATGAACCGTACGCGCCCTGGAGGTCCCCAACCCAGGCAGTAAGCACTCATTCCTGGGTACAGATGAACCGTACGCGCCCTGGAGGTCCCCAACCCAGGCAGTAAGCACTCATTCCTGGGTACAGATGAACCGTACGCGCCCTGGAGGTCCCCAACCCAGGCAGTAAGCACTCATTCCTGGGTACGGATGAACCGTACGCGCCCTGGAGGTCCCCAACCCAGGCAGTAAGCACTCATTCCTGGGTACGGATGAACCGTACGCGCCCTGGAGGTCCCCAACCCAGGCAGTAAGCACTCATTCCTGGGTACGGATGAACCGTACGCGCCCTGGAGGTCCCCAACCCAGGCAGTAAGCACTCATTCCTGGGTACGGATGAACCGTACGCGCCCTGGAGGTCCCCAACCCAGGCAGTAAGCACTCATTCCTGGGTACGGATGAACCGTACGCGCCCTGGAGGTCCCCAACCCAGGCAGTAAGCACTCATTCCTGGGTACGGATGAACCGTCCGCGCCCTGGAGGTCCCCAACCCAGGCAGTAAGCACTCATTCCTGGGTACGGATGAACCGTCCGCGCCCTGGAGGTCCCCAACCCAGGCAGTAAGCACTCATTCCTGGGTACGGATGAACCGTCCGCGCCCTGGAGGTCCCCAACCCAGGCAGTAAGCACTCATTCCTGGGTACGGATGAACCGTCCGCGCCCTGGAGGTCCCCAACCCAGGCAGTAAGCACTCATTCCTGGGTACAGATGAACCGTCCGCGCCCTGGAGGTCCCCAACCCAGGCAGTAAGCACTCATTCCTGGGTACAGATGAACCGTCCGCGCCCTGGAGGTCCCCAACCCAGGCAGTAAGCACTCATTCCTGGGTACAGATGAACCGTCCGCGCCCTGGAGGTCCCCAACCCAGGCAGTAAGCACTCATTCCTGGGTACGGATGAACCGTCCGCGCCCTGGAGGTCCCCAACCCAGGCAGTAAGCACTCATTCCTGGGTACGGATGAACCGTCCGCGCCCTGGAGGTCCCCAACCCAGGCAGTAAGCACTCATTCCTGGGTACGGATGAACCGTCCGCGCCCTGGAGGTCCCCAACCCAGGCAGTAAGCACTCATTCCTGGGTACGGATGAACCGTCCGCGCCCTGGAGGTCCCCAACCCAGGCAGTAAGCACTCATTCCTGGGTACGGATGAACCGTCCGCGCCCTGGAGGTCCCCAACCCAGGCAGTAAGCACTCATTCCTGGGTACGGATGAACCGTCCGCGCCCTGGAGGTCCCCAACCCAGGCAGTAAGCACTCATTCCTGGGTACGGATGAACCGTCCGCGCCCTGGAGGTCCCCAACCCAGGCAGTAAGCACTCATTCCTGGGTACGGATGAACCGTCCGCGCCCTGGAGGTCCCCAACCCAGGCAGTAAGCACTCATTCCTGGGTACGGATGAACCGTACGCGCCCTGGAGGTCCCCAACCCAGGCAGTAAGCACTCATTCCTGGGTACGGATGAACCGTACGCGCCCTGGAGGTCCCCAACCCAGGCAGTAAGCACTCATTCCTGGGTACGGATGAACCGTACGCGCCCTGGAGGTCCCCAACCCAGGCAGTAAGCACTCATTCCTGGGTACGGATGAACCGTACGCGCCCTGGAGGTCCCCAACCCAGGCAGTAAGCACTCATTCCTGGGTACGGATGAACCGTACGCGCCCTGGAGGTCCCCAACCCAGGCAGTAAGCACTCATTCCTGGGTACAGATGAACCGTACGCGCCCTGGAGGTCCCCAACCCAGGCAGTAAGCACTCATTCCTGGGTACAGATGAACCGTACGCGCCCTGGAGGTCCCCAACCCAGGCAGTAAGCACTCATTCCTGGGTACGGATGAACCGTACGCGCCCTGGAGGTCCCCAACCCAGGCAGTAAGCACTCATTCCTGGGTACGGATGAACCGTCCGCGCCCTGGAGGTCCCCAACCCAGGCAGTAAGCACTCATTCCTGGGTACGGATGAACCGTCCGCGCCCTGGAGGTCCCCAACCCAGGCAGTAAGCACTCATTCCTGGGTACGGATGAACCGTCCGCGCCCTGGAGGTCCCCAACCCAGGCAGTAAGCACTCATTCCTGGGTACGGATGAACCGTCCGCGCCCTGGAGGTCCCCAACCCAGGCAGTAAGCACTCATTCCTGGGTACGGATGAACCGTCCGCGCCCTGGAGGTCCCCAACCCAGGCAGTAAGCACTCATTCCTGGGTACGGATGAACCGTCCGCGCCCTGGAGGTCCCCAACCCAGGCAGTAAGCACTCATTCCTGGGTACGGATGAACCGTCCGCGCCCTGGAGGTCCCCAACCCAGGCAGTAAGCACTCATTCCTGGGTACGGATGAACCGTCCGCGCCCTGGAGGTCCCCAACCCAGGCAGTAAGCACTCATTCCTGGGTACGGATGAACCGTCCGCGCCCTGGAGGTCCCCAACCCAGGCAGTAAGCACTCATTCCTGGGTACGGATGAACCGTCCGCGCCCTGGAGGTCCCCAACCCAGGCAGTAAGCACTCATTCCTGGGTACGGATGAACCGTCCGCGCCCTGGAGGTCCCCAACCCAGGCAGTAAGCACTCATTCCTGGGTACGGATGAACCGTCCGCGCCCTGGAGGTCCCCAACCCAGGCAGTAAGCACTCATTCCTGGGTACGGATGAACCGTCCGCGCCCTGGAGGTCCCCAACCCAGGCAGTAAGCACTCATTCCTGGGTACGGATGAACCGTCCGCGCCCTGGAGGTCCCCAACCCAGGCAGTAAGCACTCATTCCTGGGTACGAGATGAACCGTCCGCGCCCTGGAGGTCCCCAACCCAGGCAGTAAGCACTCATTCCTGGGTACAGATGAACCGTCCGCGCCCTGGAGGTCCCCAACCCAGGCAGTAAGCACTCATTCCTGGGTACGGATGAACCGTCCGCGCCCTGGAGGTCCCCAACCCAGGCAGTAAGCACTCATTCCTGGGTACGGATGAACCGTCCGCGCCCTGGAGGTCCCCAACCCAGGCAGTAAGCACTCATTCCTGGGTACGGATGAACCGTCCGCGCCCTGGAGGTCCCCAACCCAGGCAGTAAGCACTCATTCCTGGGTACGGATGAACCGTCCGCGCCCTGGAGGTCCCCAACCCAGGCAGTAAGCACTCATTCCTGGGTACGGATGAACCGTCCGCGCCCTGGAGGTCCCCAACCCAGGCAGTAAGCACTCATTCCTGGGTACGGATGAACCGTCCGCGCCCTGGAGGTCCCCAACCCAGGCAGTAAGCACTCATTCCTGGGTACGGATGAACCGTCCGCGCCCTGGAGGTCCCCAACCCAGGCAGTAAGCACTCATTCCTGGGTACGGATGAACCGTCCGCGCCCTGGAGGTCCCCAACCCAGGCAGTAAGCACTCATTCCTGGGTACGGATGAACCGTCCGCGCCCTGGAGGTCCCCAACCCAGGCAGTAAGCACTCATTCCTGGGTACGGATGAACCGTCCGCGCCCTGGAGGTCCCCAACCCAGGCAGTAAGCACTCATTCCTGGGTACGGATGAACCGTACGCGCCCTGGAGGTCCCCAACCCAGGCAGTAAGCACTCATTCCTGGGTACGGATGAACCGTACGCGCCCTGGAGGTCCCCAACCCAGGCAGTAAGCACTCATTCCTGGGTACGGATGAACCGTACGCGCCCTGGAGGTCCCCAACCCAGGCAGTAAGCACTCATTCCTGGGTACAGATGAACCGTCCGCGCCCTGGAGGTCCCCAACCCAGGCAGTAAGCACTCATTCCTGGGTACAGATGAACCGTCCGCGCCCTGGAGGTCCCCAACCCAGGCAGTAAGCACTCATTCCTGGGTACAGATGAACCGTCCGCGCCCTGGAGGTCCCCAACCCAGGCAGTAAGCACTCATTCCTGGGTACGGATGAACCGTACGCGCCCTGGAGGTCCCCAACCCAGGCAGTAAGCACTCATTCCTGGGTACGGATGAACCGTCCGCGCCCTGGAGGTCCCCAACCCAGGCAGTAAGCACTCATTCCTGGGTACGGATGAACCGTACGCGCCCTGGAGGTCCCCAACCCAGGCAGTAAGCACTCATTCCTGGGTACGGATGAACCGTACGCGCCCTGGAGGTCCCCAACCCAGGCAGTAAGCACTCATTCCTGGGTACGGATGAACCGTACGCGCCCTGGAGGTCCCCAACCCAGGCAGTAAGCACTCATTCCTGGGTACGGATGAACCGTACGCGCCCTGGAGGTCCCCAACCCAGGCAGTAAGCACTCATTCCTGGGTACGGATGAACCGTACGCGCCCTGGAGGTCCCCAACCCAGGCAGTAAGCACTCATTCCTGGGTACGGATGAACCGTACGCGCCCTGGAGGTCCCCAACCCAGGCAGTAAGCACTCATTCCTGGGTACGGATGAACCGTACGCGCCCTGGAGGTCCCCAACCCAGGCAGTAAGCACTCATTCCTGGGTACGGATGAACCGTACGCGCCCTGGAGGTCCCCAACCCAGGCAGTAAGCACTCATTCCTGGGTACGGATGAACCGTACGCGCCCTGGAGGTCCCCAACCCAGGCAGTAAGCACTCATTCCTGGGTACGGATGAACCGTACGCGCCCTGGAGGTCCCCAACCCAGGCAGTAAGCACTCATTCCTGGGTACGGATGAACCGTACGCGCCCTGGAGGTCCCCAACCCAGGCAGTAAGCACTCATTCCTGGGTACGGATGAACCGTACGCGCCCTGGAGGTCCCCAACCCAGGCAGTAAGCACTCATTCCTGGGTACGGATGAACCGTACGCGCCCTGGAGGTCCCCAACCCAGGCAGTAAGCACTCATTCCTGGGTACAGATGAACCGTACGCGCCCTGGAGGTCCCCAACCCAGGCAGTAAGCACTCATTCCTGGGTACAGATGAACCGTACGCGCCCTGGAGGTCCCCAACCCAGGCAGTAAGCACTCATTCCTGGGTACAGATGAACCGTACGCGCCCTGGAGGTCCCCAACCCAGGCAGTAAGCACTCATTCCTGGGTACGGATGAACCGTACGCGCCCTGGAGGTCCCCAACCCAGGCAGTAAGCACTCATTCCTGGGTACGGATGAACCGTACGCGCCCTGGAGGTCCCCAACCCAGGCAGTAAGCACTCATTCCTGGGTACGGATGAACCGTACGCGCCCTGGAGGTCCCCAACCCAGGCAGTAAGCACTCATTCCTGGGTACAGATGAACCGTACGCGCCCTGGAGGTCCCCAACCCAGGCAGTAAGCACTCATTCCTGGGTACAGATGAACCGTACGCGCCCTGGAGGTCCCCAACCCAGGCAGTAAGCACTCATTCCTGGGTACAGATGAACCGTACGCGCCCTGGAGGTCCCCAACCCAGGCAGTAAGCACTCATTCCTGGGTACAGATGAACCGTACGCGCCCTGGAGGTCCCCAACCCAGGCAGTAAGCACTCATTCCTGGGTACAGATGAACCGTACGCGCCCTGGAGGTCCCCAACCCAGGCAGTAAGCACTCATTCCTGGGTACAGATGAACCGTACGCGCCCTGGAGGTCCCCAACCCAGGCAGTAAGCACTCATTCCTGGGTACAGATGAACCGTCCGCGCCCTGGAGGTCCCCAACCCAGGCAGTAAGCACTCATTCCTGGGTACAGATGAACCGTCCGCGCCCTGGAGGTCCCCAACCCAGGCAGTAAGCACTCATTCCTGGGTACAGATGAACCGTACGCGCCCTGGAGGTCCCCAACCCAGGCAGTAAGCACTCATTCCTGGGTACAGATGAACCGTCCGCGCCCTGGAGGTCCCCAACCCAGGCAGTAAGCACTCATTCCTGGGTACAGATGAACCGTCCGCGCCCTGGAGGTCCCCAACCCAGGCAGTAAGCACTCATTCCTGGGTACAGATGAACCGTCCGCGCCCTGGAGGTCCCCAACCCAGGCAGTAAGCACTCATTCCTGGGTACAGATGAACCGTCCGCGCCCTGGAGGTCCCCAACCCAGGCAGTAAGCACTCATTCCTGGGTACAGATGAACCGTCCGCGCCCTGGAGGTCCCCAACCCAGGCAGTAAGCACTCATTCCTGGGTACGGATGAACCGTCCGCGCCCTGGAGGTCCCCAACCCAGGCAGTAAGCACTCATTCCTGGGTACGGATGAACCGTCCGCGCCCTGGAGGTCCCCAACCCAGGCAGTAAGCACTCATTCCTGGGTACGGATGAACCGTCCGCGCCCTGGAGGTCCCCAACCCAGGCAGTAAGCACTCATTCCTGGGTACGGATGAACCGTCCGCGCCCTGGAGGTCCCCAACCCAGGCAGTAAGCACTCATTCCTGGGTACGGATGAACCGTCCGCGCCCTGGAGGTCCCCAACCCAGGCAGTAAGCACTCATTCCTGGGTACGGATGAACCGTCCGCGCCCTGGAGGTCCCCAACCCAGGCAGTAAGCACTCATTCCTGGGTACGGATGAACCGTACGCGCCCTGGAGGTCCCCAACCCAGGCAGTAAGCACTCATTCCTGGGTACGGATGAACCGTCCGCGCCCTGGAGGTCCCCAACCCAGGCAGTAAGCACTCATTCCTGGGTACGGATGAACCGTCCGCGCCCTGGAGGTCCCCAACCCAGGCAGTAAGCACTCATTCCTGGGTACGGATGAACCGTCCGCGCCCTGGAGGTCCCCAACCCAGGCAGTAAGCACTCATTCCTGGGTACGGATGAACCGTCCGCGCCCTGGAGGTCCCCAACCCAGGCAGTAAGCACTCATTCCTGGGTACGGATGAACCGTCCGCGCCCTGGAGGTCCCCAACCCAGGCAGTAAGCACTCATTCCTGGGTACGGATGAACCGTCCGCGCCCTGGAGGTCCCCAACCCAGGCAGTAAGCACTCATTCCTGGGTACGGATGAACCGTCCGCGCCCTGGAGGTCCCCAACCCAGGCAGTAAGCACTCATTCCTGGGTACGGATGAACCGTCCGCGCCCTGGAGGTCCCCAACCCAGGCAGTAAGCACTCATTCCTGGGTACGGATGAACCGTCCGCGCCCTGGAGGTCCCCAACCCAGGCAGTAAGCACTCATTCCTGGGTACGGATGAACCGTACGCGCCCTGGAGGTCCCCAACCCAGGCAGTAAGCACTCATTCCTGGGTACGGATGAACCGTACGCGCCCTGGAGGTCCCCAACCCAGGCAGTAAGCACTCATTCCTGGGTACGGATGAACCGTACGCGCCCTGGAGGTCCCCAACCCAGGCAGTAAGCACTCATTCCTGGGTACGGATGAACCGTACGCGCCCTGGAGGTCCCCAACCCAGGCAGTAAGCACTCATTCCTGGGTACGGATGAACCGTACGCGCCCTGGAGGTCCCCAACCCAGGCAGTAAGCACTCATTCCTGGGTACGGATGAACCGTACGCGCCCTGGAGGTCCCCAACCCAGGCAGTAAGCACTCATTCCTGGGTACGGATGAACCGTACGCGCCCTGGAGGTCCCCAACCCAGGCAGTAAGCACTCATTCCTGGGTACGGATGAACCGTACGCGCCCTGGAGGTCCCCAACCCAGGCAGTAAGCACTCATTCCTGGGTACGGATGAACCGTCCGCGCCCTGGAGGTCCCCAACCCAGGCAGTAAGCACTCATTCCTGGGTACGGATGAACCGTCCGCGCCCTGGAGGTCCCCAACCCAGGCAGTAAGCACTCATTCCTGGGTACGGATGAACCGTACGCGCCCTGGAGGTCCCCAACCCAGGCAGTAAGCACTCATTCCTGGGTACGGATGAACCGTACGCGCCCTGGAGGTCCCCAACCCAGGCAGTAAGCACTCATTCCTGGGTACGGATGAACCGTACGCGCCCTGGAGGTCCCCAACCCAGGCAGTAAGCACTCATTCCTGGGTACGGATGAACCGTACGCGCCCTGGAGGTCCCCAACCCAGGCAGTAAGCACTCATTCCTGGGTACGGATGAACCGTACGCGCCCTGGAGGTCCCCAACCCAGGCAGTAAGCACTCATTCCTGGGTACGGATGAACCGTACGCGCCCTGGAGGTCCCCAACCCAGGCAGTAAGCACTCATTCCTGGGTACGGATGAACCGTACGCGCCCTGGAGGTCCCCAACCCAGGCAGTAAGCACTCATTCCTGGGTACGGATGAACCGTACGCGCCCTGGAGGTCCCCAACCCAGGCAGTAAGCACTCATTCCTGGGTACGGATGAACCGTACGCGCCCTGGAGGTCCCCAACCCAGGCAGTAAGCACTCATTCCTGGGTACGGATGAACCGTACGCGCCCTGGAGGTCCCCAACCCAGGCAGTAAGCACTCATTCCTGGGTACAGATGAACCGTACGCGCCCTGGAGGTCCCCAACCCAGGCAGTAAGCACTCATTCCTGGGTACAGATGAACCGTACGCGCCCTGGAGGTCCCCAACCCAGGCAGTAAGCACTCATTCCTGGGTACAGATGAACCGTACGCGCCCTGGAGGTCCCCAACCCAGGCAGTAAGCACTCATTCCTGGGTACAGATGAACCGTACGCGCCCTGGAGGTCCCCAACCCAGGCAGTAAGCACTCATTCCTGGGTACAGATGAACCGTACGCGCCCTGGAGGTCCCCAACCCAGGCAGTAAGCACTCATTCCTGGGTACAGATGAACCGTACGCGCCCTGGAGGTCCCCAACCCAGGCAGTAAGCACTCATTCCTGGGTACAGATGAACCGTACGCGCCCTGGAGGTCCCCAACCCAGGCAGTAAGCACTCATTCCTGGGTACAGATGAACCGTACGCGCCCTGGAGGTCCCCAACCCAGGCAGTAAGCACTCATTCCTGGGTACAGATGAACCGTACGCGCCCTGGAGGTCCCCAACCCAGGCAGTAAGCACTCATTCCTGGGTACAGATGAACCGTACGCGCCCTGGAGGTCCCCAACCCAGGCAGTAAGCACTCATTCCTGGGTACAGATGAACCGTACGCGCCCTGGAGGTCCCCAACCCAGGCAGTAAGCACTCATTCCTGGGTACAGATGAACCGTACGCGCCCTGGAGGTCCCCAACCCAGGCAGTAAGCACTCATTCCTGGGTACAGATGAACCGTACGCGCCCTGGAGGTCCCCAACCCAGGCAGTAAGCACTCATTCCTGGGTACAGATGAACCGTACGCGCCCTGGAGGTCCCCAACCCAGGCAGTAAGCACTCATTCCTGGGTACAGATGAACCGTACGCGCCCTGGAGGTCCCCAACCCAGGCAGTAAGCACTCATTCCTGGGTACAGATGAACCGTACGCGCCCTGGAGGTCCCCAACCCAGGCAGTAAGCACTCATTCCTGGGTACAGATGAACCGTACGCGCCCTGGAGGTCCCCAACCCAGGCAGTAAGCACTCATTCCTGGGTACAGATGAACCGTACGCGCCCTGGAGGTCCCCAACCCAGGCAGTAAGCACTCATTCCTGGGTACAGATGAACCGTACGCGCCCTGGAGGTCCCCAACCCAGGCAGTAAGCACTCATTCCTGGGTACAGATGAACCGTACGCGCCCTGGAGGTCCCCAACCCAGGCAGTAAGCACTCATTCCTGGGTACAGATGAACCGTACGCGCCCTGGAGGTCCCCAACCCAGGCAGTAAGCACTCATTCCTGGGTACAGATGAACCGTACGCGCCCTGGAGGTCCCCAACCCAGGCAGTAAGCACTCATTCCTGGGTACAGATGAACCGTACGCGCCCTGGAGGTCCCCAACCCAGGCAGTAAGCACTCATTCCTGGGTACAGATGAACCGTACGCGCCCTGGAGGTCCCCAACCCAGGCAGTAAGCACTCATTCCTGGGTACGGATGAACCGTACGCGCCCTGGAGGTCCCCAACCCAGGCAGTAAGCACTCATTCCTGGGTACGGATGAACCGTACGCGCCCTGGAGGTCCCCAACCCAGGCAGTAAGCACTCATTCCTGGGTACGGATGAACCGTACGCGCCCTGGAGGTCCCCAACCCAGGCAGTAAGCACTCATTCCTGGGTACGGATGAACCGTCCGCGCCCTGGAGGTCCCCAACCCAGGCAGTAAGCACTCATTCCTGGGTACGGATGAACCGTCCGCGCCCTGGAGGTCCCCAACCCAGGCAGTAAGCACTCATTCCTGGGTACGGATGAACCGTCCGCGCCCTGGAGGTCCCCAACCCAGGCAGTAAGCACTCATTCCTGGGTACAGATGAACCGTCCGCGCCCTGGAGGTCCCCAACCCAGGCAGTAAGCACTCATTCCTGGGTACAGATGAACCGTACGCGCCCTGGAGGTCCCCAACCCAGGCAGTAAGCACTCATTCCTGGGTACAGATGAACCGTACGCGCCCTGGAGGTCCCCAACCCAGGCAGTAAGCACTCATTCCTGGGTACAGATGAACCGTCCGCGCCCTGGAGGTCCCCAACCCAGGCAGTAAGCACTCATTCCTGGGTACAGATGAACCGTACGCGCCCTGGAGGTCCCCAACCCAGGCAGTAAGCACTCATTCCTGGGTACGGATGAACCGTCCGCGCCCTGGAGGTCCCCAACCCAGGCAGTAAGCACTCATTCCTGGGTACGGATGAACCGTCCGCGCCCTGGAGGTCCCCAACCCAGGCAGTAAGCACTCATTCCTGGGTACGGATGAACCGTACGCGCCCTGGAGGTCCCCAACCCAGGCAGTAAGCACTCATTCCTGGGTACGGATGAACCGTACGCGCCCTGGAGGTCCCCAACCCAGGCAGTAAGCACTCATTCCTGGGTACGGATGAACCGTCCGCGCCCTGGAGGTCCCCAACCCAGGCAGTAAGCACTCATTCCTGGGTACGGATGAACCGTCCGCGCCCTGGAGGTCCCCAACCCAGGCAGTAAGCACTCATTCCTGGGTACGGATGAACCGTCCGCGCCCTGGAGGTCCCCAACCCAGGCAGTAAGCACTCATTCCTGGGTACGGATGAACCGTCCGCGCCCTGGAGGTCCCCAACCCAGGCAGTAAGCACTCATTCCTGGGTACGGATGAACCGTACGCGCCCTGGAGGTCCCCAACCCAGGCAGTAAGCACTCATTCCTGGGTACGGATGAACCGTACGCGCCCTGGAGGTCCCCAACCCAGGCAGTAAGCACTCATTCCTGGGTACGGATGAACCGTCCGCGCCCTGGAGGTCCCCAACCCAGGCAGTAAGCACTCATTCCTGGGTACGGATGAACCGTACGCGCCCTGGAGGTCCCCAACCCAGGCAGTAAGCACTCATTCCTGAAGTGTGTTTTTCTTTATTTTTTTATGTTTTAATGTAAAATGAATAGATAAAAAAAAGAAGAGCTGCTTCATCTGATGGTTTCCACGTGGATCACTTCCTGTCCTCCGTCCTCTGTGCCTCATTGGAACAACTTGTTTGTATTTGGTGTTTGGATGTGATCTCGGCTCTAGCCTCCTCACTTCTTTTTGGGCTGTAGCGGTGGTGTCTCCCCACTTCTCACATCCAGGCTGGACCAGAGGTTCCCTCATCATCATCACCTC
>JBBPBX010105456.1:0-11583 GCA_038048925.1 Garcialebias charrua | reverse complement strand
TTTTCATCATAACAGCTTAAGCTAATTCATTCCATTCTAGCATAGAGGCTTCTCTGATTATGTTTCAGTGCTCATTTGTTTTAAAAGCTAAAAAAAATTATAAACTGCAATTCTTTGGTTGCTCTCAAGACATGGCTCAGAGCTCAGTGAAAGGTTTGTCTTTGTAAAAGCCCTTTTCCAGCAGCATTCCCCTCACAGTTTGTAACAGTGAATGAAAAACCCTTGGCGAGCGTTCAAGCTCTTGACACTGTGTCTGCAGACACAGACACAATCCTTGCAATTAACACGGATGAAGAACAACCAGCCATTTCAGCTGACTTTGTCAGTTGTCTGCTGATTTAACTTTGGGAATTAAACAACAGGAACTATTTTCATTCAACCTTTATTTAGGCAGGTTAATCTCGTTGAGCCTCGAGGACTCATTTACAAGAGAGACCTGTCTACAAACTAAAGAATGATGACAACAGCAACAGTAGAATTTCCTTAAAAGGAGCCAAGATGGTCTAGTGGCAGGGCTTTTGACTACGGATCCGAAGGTCGCGGGTTCGCGCCCCGGCCACTACCCAGCTTGGGGTGTCTATGAGTGCACACCTATTTCTCCAGCTCCCCGGGCGCTTTCGGGCTGCTCACTGCACCACCTGGTAGGTGGTTGGGTTAAATGCAGAGACGAATTTCATCTGTGTATGGGAACATATGCAGATGACAGGAATAGACATTATTATTATTATTATTAAACAATCAAACAATCCTTGTCAGAGGTGGCTTGTCCCAAGTCCCTCTTCCTCTTTTCCTTCTGCTGAAAGGTCTCTACTCGCCATTTCTTGGCCGACAAATCAGACTGTTGGGATTCCTCATCTTGTTGCCAGAGAAGTGAAAGGAGAGTGAAAATAAATAAATGTGGCAATAAGGTGAAATTATAAGTGAGAACTGTGGCCGTCCTGCAGAACTCACCAGAGTCAGAAGGCTGCTCCTCTGTGGGTAAGAAGCGAGCTTTGCCAGTGTAAGGCTGTGGTGCGTCTGCACCGTTGTCCTCGTACACATTGGACCACTTTATCTCCATGTCCATTCCAGGAGGAGGCCCCTTCTTCCTTTCAGGCTCTGCAGTGTAGCTCTCAGGAGGTGGCACAGCGTTCATTTTCCATGGATTAAGCTCCCTTTCAGGCTAAAAGAAGAAAAAAAAACCACAACAGATGAAAAACGTAAACAACAGATGGATATCTCATGCGCACATTGTAAGATATGAACAGCATCACAAATCCTGATTTGTAGAAACCAATGTTCACAACGTATCCTTCTAAATAATGGGGGGGGGGGAGGCTTAAAATTACAGTAAAGATGACTGTTAATTACAGTGAAGTGCTTTTTGCAGGGCAGTATTCTGTATTTAAAACATCTCAAAACAATAAAACCAGTAAAAAAAATTGTACTTATATATGTTCAGTATATATGTTTATGTAAAGGATGCAGATCAAAACGGTTTGTTTATACTTGGTGAACACCCGCATTTCAGTATTACGTTTATTATTTATTTATTTATTCATTCATTCAACCTTTATATATACAGGCTAGTCTCACGATGACTCATTTACAAGAGGGACCTGTTCCAGACTGAAAATTTAATGTACATATAACAACAATAAACTACAGTTAAAATAAGCAATAAATCAGGGTGCCGTAAAACAGTTGAAATACTAAAAACAAGAACATATTTGCCTTGATTTTCCCATTGACATTATCAAATGTTTGAACCCCCTTAAAGAAATTAAGGTGGACAGCTTCAGCTCTTGTTGCTACAGTACATGTTTCTACATTTGCCGTCTGTTTTGCTACTTCGATATCTTTGTTTTAATTTGTTAACAAAAAAAAAAATCTGTATTCCTCTCTTATGTTTGTCTATTGTTGAAGGAAATTCTACTGTTACTGTTGTCATCATTCTTTAGTTTGTAGCCAGGTCTCTCTTGTAAAGGAGTCCTCGAGGCTCAATGAGATTAACCTGCCTAAATAAAGGTTGAATGAATGAAAGTTGCAAGGTGTTTCAGGAGCAGAGTAGGAAAGGGCCTTTTTATATTGTTATCATTATATCTGGGAAACTACGCGAAGTAAACTCCTTAAAGTGCACAATTTTATAATTTATAGTTTTCTATTAGTAGCTAAGATAGCCTAAAAATCTCACCTCCTCGGGTGGTTTGACCGTCAGATTGTCCCAGTCTATCTCCCGATTTAAAAAAGAGCCCGATTTATTCTCTTCTGTCATTTTTGCTAGTGTTCCTATTGTCTACTTAAGAACAAACAGTTACGATTGGAGATGGAAAAATATTGAGAAAACCCATTGAAATAGATGAATTTTAAATATGAGCTCCGTCAATACTCCGTTTTGAACGAGCCTTCGTAAATAGTCGCAAAGTCGTAAAAACTGTTGTGAAATATGTCGTAAAGCTGTAAAAACTGTTGTGATGAGTGTCGTACAACCCTTTGCTTTAAATGTGAACGTGAAACTTGTATTTTAATGTAAAAAAAAAGTTTAGACAAATTAATTGTGACTGTGTGGTTCACATATGCACTTTCATTTAAGTATGGTTTTGAATTGATTTTGACTTTTTTTGTTTGTTTGAGCTGACATTTTTATTTTAATCGAACGGAACGTGAAATGACACCAATAACTCGATAATGGAGTTAAAACTTTTAATCATGGACACAAATAATGCACTTTTCATTCACAGTAATTTTTTTCTAGATTCTTGAAAATAACTGTCTGCCCAACGTGGGGCTCGAACCCACGACCCTGAGATTAAGAGTCTCATGCTCTACCGACTGCAATATGGGCTAACAGAACCAGTGCACAATAACAGTCTATGAGTCTGGTTTTGAACAAAGCTGTGCAAATGTATTATCATAAAAGAGTAACTGTGCACAATTTATGTGATTATAAATTATAATTATAAAATTTATGGTTATAAAAAAGTGTATTGTGTATAAAAATACATCAAGGTCAAGCAGCACAGTAATTGACAAATGTTGTTTTGTACAAAAAATTCCAGACAGCATCCCCTTTTGTGTCCTTTTGGGACCTATGCATCTGTCCACCTTGTCCACTTTACAGCCTTACCATTCATATATCACATAGATGATATGTATCATCTATATGATATATGACCGTACTCCAACCACCTCATGAACAAGGCAAGCAGATGAAAGGTTAGGCCATGCTCATCCTTTGTTTCTGATTACTGTACTATCCCTAACAATGCACAGAAATACTGATTACTGTTCTCATCAAACAATGCACAGAAATACTGATTACTGTTCTCAAACAATGCACAGAAATACTGATTAATGTTCTCAAACAATGCACAGAAATACTGATTACTGTTCTCTAACAATGCACAGAATTACTGATTACTGTTCTGGATTACTCCAAACAACGCACAGAAACGACAGGTTACATCCAATGCCTCCAGCAGTTGCCCCACTTAGTGTCCTGGATGCTGGCGCCGCCCACACAAGCTGCCATACCAACTATGTCATAATGAAGCTGTTTATATGGGTCTGAACCACTACGGTTTTCACTTACGGTTGCAATGTGGAAAAATTCTCGCTTCAAATTCAATACAGCCTGAAAAAAATAAAATAAACAGAAAGCCTGAATCATTTTGCACAGCTTACTTTCTTGTTTTTGTAAATTTTTAGCTGTTTTAGTAGTTGAAGAATGTGATGCATGATGGGAAATCAAACGGCTCATGACATCAGCTGTGTCCCAATCCGACGGCTGCATGGGTCTAAGGCCGCATTTGAAGGCCGCTGACGTCACAGCGATGCGCCAAGGCCTGTCCCAATTCGAAGACTGCTTCAATGCGGCCGACGAATGCGGCCTTCTTTTCCCCGAATTTGAAGGACGGGTCCGGTGGATCCTTCCAGACGGAGGCTATCCCAAAATGCATTGCGTTTACTCTGCGCGTGCGCATTGAGGGAACATTTTGGATGAACGTAATGGCGGACGAAGCGACAGAATACACTTTTAAATGTAAGTTATGTTAAAATGTGGGATTAAAAAATTAAAAGCCTAAAGCGGTTATGATTTATGACATAAATGATTAAAGCGGATGTTAGTCATTTGCGTAGATATTTTTTATATCTTTTGTCAGCTCGTACAGTGGGTCCCGTCGTATTATCGCTGCTAAGCTAATTTTATTCTTCTGTTTTTTAGGGAGCAAGGAGCAGACCGAGCTTTTATTAAGCTTCGGAATAATAACAGCCACCTTTTTACGGGGGCTAAACATTCTGCAGCTGTGGCGTGGAGGTACAAGATTCATCTTATGCTTCTGAGTACAGTTTCATTAACCCTATACTGTACTGTACTGTACATAACCTGCAACCTCTTGTGTCGTGCTGTGAAAACTGTTTTTCATTGTGGGTTTAAGACATTATTTTCCATGTTTCCCCTCTTCATTCATTTTATGTTGATGTTATTAGGGTAATTTTGGAGAAGATGTGCCTGCAGGATAAAGTAACTCCTCTGCAGGCTAAAAAGAAATTGGACAATTTAAAGAAGAAATACAAAGTATGTACATGTGTAATGAATTATATAATTTGTACGTGCTCTGTTGATACAAACCAGATTCTAAAAAAGTTGGGACACTAAACAAATTGTGAATAAAAACTGAATGCAATGATGTGGAGGTGCCAACATCTAATATTTTATTCAGAATAGATCACAGATCTAAAGTTTAAACTGAGAGAATTTATCATTTTAAATGAAAAATATGTTGTTTCAAAATTTCATGGCGTCAACAAATCCCCAAAAAAGTTGCGACAAGTCCTGAACATAGTTCTCTGCATTAATGGTGCCTTTCCAGACATGCAAGCTGCCCATGCCACAAGCGCTCATGCAACCCCATACCATCAGTGAGGCAGGCTTCTGAACGGAGCGTTGATTGGTGTTCCAGCCACTTATTGCTACTTGTCCCAACTTTTTTGGGATTTGATGACAATGTGAAATTTTGAATCAACATATTTTTCCTTTAAAATGTTACATTTACTTAGATTAAACTTTTGATCTGTCATCTATGTTATGTTATGCATAAAATATTGACATTTGCCATCCCCACATCATAAAATTAAGTTTTTATTCACAATTTGTTTAGTGTCCTATCTTTTTTGGAATCTGGTATGTACATGTAAACTTTAAAAAAAATGTTTGTTGCTCTTTTTGCCAACTGTGATATCTTATTTCCTCTGTTCAGGACTGCAAATATCCAGGGTCAGGGGAAGGAGTGAGTGGGAAGCCCACTGCTGCGACATGGCCCTGGTTTGTCCTCATGGATGAGGCGTTAGGACAGAGACCTTGCATTGCACCTCCTGTCCTAATTTCCTCCATCCGTGAGGACAATCCAGGTCCAAGCACAGCAGTGGGTGACCAGCAAGACAGGGCTCAGGAGGAGGAAAGAACAGAACAGAGACAAGGAAGAAAGAGGAAGAAGAACAGAGAGGATGAGTTAATGGACTTAATCAGAGAAGATATGAAGCTGCAGAGGGAGGATATGAAGCTGCAGAGGGAGGCAGAGAGAGAGTGAGAGGGTAGGAGATGAGAAGTTGAATAGTAGGGAGATGATGGAAAGATTATTTAGTATTCTAGAAAAAAATGCAAATACCGGTAAATAAATTACCGGTATATTTATGAGTTTGAAAAATGTGTTGGTCTTTGTTTTGTTCTAATTTTGAAAAAATAAATTGATTACAAAAACTAGTTGTCTATAATTCATTTTATTAACAGTAAGTTAATTCAAAACAACAAAAAGTTCTGTGGCTGCCAGCTCTGCAAACCCACAGGACACCACCTGCAGGTCCTCTGGGTTTTTAGGCAGGTAGATGACACCATGATGGACAGCAGAACGAGGCGTCCCAAACACTCCTGACTGAGACCACCTGCAAGATGCTCCATCTGCCAGCCAGAAAACAGTTGTCGCCCCCAACCATGTCATGAATCCAGGTCCAGGAGATGAAGCAACACCTCCAGAGACTCCCTGCATCATCACAAGTCCAGTCTAGGATCGTCTTGGTTAAAGTAACGGTCCAGGACTGGGATATTCAGATTAATCCTACAGTACAAGGGTCTGGTTCAGGACATGTAGAGAACAACAAAACATTTAGTTTAAGATTTATTTTTTATAAGATATTAAAGTAATAATGAGGCTTAATCTACTGATGCTCAATGAAAACGCTATTTTATTAATAAAATAGATGAAAGACCCTGTTTTTAACTTTTTTTTTACAACCCCTTTATGTAGTAATGGATTTTATACAATAAAATATTGGAAAATGTTATGCTGTATTCTAAATTTCAAATAAGTTATTTATTTAAAATTTTAAATAAAATATAAATAATATTCTAGTATATTGTTTTATTAAATTATTAGTAAATAAGATAGATTTTTGATTTATTTATTATACACAAGTTAACATTTATTTATTATGCACAAGTTAACAAAGTTAATACTGACAATGAAATTATCCATGAAACTACAGTTTATAGCCAAAAAAAAAAAAAGTAAGTTGGATATATCTGTCAGCAGAAGTTATAAAACATGCCACCAGCAGTGATAAAGTTCTGTATTTCCTCTAGAATTAAAAAAAGCAGTAAAAACAACAGCATTTCAAGCTCCTTTCTTCCTTAGGCTGAGCGCTGTCACGGTTGCTAGGCAACATGACGTCCTCCGACGTAGCCGTGAAGGCTAGACCAAAGCCGCGGACTTCCGGTCTACCTGATGTTTGAAGGACCCGGCCTCCGTGTACCGGGTAGGCCGGGTCCTTGGTAGTATGCAGCCGTCGGATTGGGACACAGCTATCTTCTTCCGCTCTCCGGCTTACGGCCAAGTGCGCCGACGCTAGCTAGCTTTCATTCAAAACAACAGCAACAACTACGGTGGCCGAGGGGTGCAAACGCGCTGCAAAAGAAAAACGCTCTGCAGACACGAAAAAGCACTCCAGACCAGCTCTGACACTGACACGATGACTGTCTGGGGAAAGAGAAGACTTTTTTTTATTTTTTTTTTTTATAAAAGAAACAAGTACAAAAAAAACTTACAATGTCAAACATGGCTCGAGACTTAAGGCATGCATAGCACAAAAGAGAATAAAGGCACATAAACAAAAACAAAAATGTGTCTTGGGCAGCTTACAACAGAAATTCGTTACAGATTGTTTTAGTTTTTAAAGCTTTGGCATTAGTACAGTACTTTAAAGTAGCTAAGTAAGAGGAAATATAATTAGAAAACACTATAAATCTAGGTTTTAGCAAGGAGAATTTACAACTGTGGATGTAAAATTTGGCTAAGAGTAGTATTAAATTTACAACAAAAACTTTCTTACTTGAAATATTTGGACAAAAGAAACCAAACAGTATAATTTTAGCGTCAAATGGTAGGTCAATTTCTAACTTTCTATTTACATACATGAAAATGTCTTTCCAGAACACCTGAGTATGAGAACAGTCCCAGAAGAGATGGATGATGGTCTCCTCAGAGCTGTGGCAGAGTGAACACATTGGGTCTACGTTTGGACGGTACTTGGAGATTATATAGTTTACAGGATAACATTTATGCAGAATCTTTAGGGACACTTCTCGAATCTTATTAGTTATAAAGTATTTTCTAGGTAACAACCATACATCTTTCCAACAGATATCATTAAATAAATTATCCCAGAAGAATATAGAAGCAGGTTTACTAATACATTCTCTAATTATTAATTCTCTAATAAAAGAGAAGACGCGCGCCCGACAAAAGCAGCTTGCAACGTCATCATGGGGCGGAGCTAAAGTTCATGTAATGAGCGGATCAAGTTGACAGCTTGATTTAAATTTGAATGTGATCATTGTTATATATGTAATGAACCTGAAACAACAGAACATTTATTTTATTTCTGTCATTCTGTGAACACATTATGGAAATCCCATAAGACCAGCTCTGACACTGGGCGGCCGTAGTGTAGTGGTAATGGCAGTCGTTTCCCGATCGGAAAGTTGGCGGTTCGACTCCCGGGACCCGCACCATGTGTCGTTGTGTCCTTGGGCAAGACACTTAACCCTGAGTTGCTCCCGGTAGGACTGGAAAGCACCTTGCATGGTAGTCTGCCGCCACCGGTTTATGAATGTGTGTAGCATTCAATATATGTGTAGCACTTTGAGATTTTCAGTAATGAAAAGTGCGTTATAAATTGAATTTATTATTATTATTATTATTATTATTATTATTATTATTATTATTATCCCTTCACGATCTCCTGACCATCAAGTCCATGAGCATAGACTCCTTCTCCATTCAGAATATCTTATATCTGGATATGTATCTGAGAATAAAAAAGATGAATACTTTGTTAATAACATTATCATAATATTAAAATTCTATATACATAAATGCAGATATGGCAAGTCTAAACCATTATGGTCTGTATTCAAACAAGAACTCCAGTTGTTAAAACTTTCTTTAAACTGTGCTAAAAAACCACAAGCAAAAAAGCTCTTTGATCACCTCTCTCAGATTATATAGCCCTCTGACAAATTATTTTAAGTAATTATGTAGAATGTTAGATAAATAGTTATGTTAGTGTTTATTTTACTTGGACTGTATTATTTGCAATCTTTCAAATAAGTCTATTACCCAAATTTACGGTTATGATGGCCGATATGTTAATTTAAGAATGTTTACATTAGATTAGGAGGTATGTTAGTAGATATTTGTACATGTTTATATATGCCAGAAAAAAAAGGTGGAGGAGGCCAAAAACGAGACAGAGAAATAATTTAGACATAAAACTACCACACCTTAACAGTAATTAAATGTTATTTTCCCAATAGAATTACAGTAACTTTGAAGAAAAGCAATGTTAATTTTAAAAAATTGCAACAAGATTAAAAATATATATTATAAATAAATCGAAAGTTGTTTCAAATTATTGCAAAATTAGTCCAAAAACTAAAGACGAGGCAAAGCAAAACAACTGGTCTGTTCCAAGTTTCTACTGAGCTGGTAACATCCGCCTGGAAAAACCCGATGGAAACCACAACACAACAAACTTCAGAGAGTCTTTATTGTCGTTTGCACCGCATGTGGTACATGTGATGAAAACGAGATTATGTACACGAGGTCCCAGTTACATCCAACAACAAATGAAAGAGAAAAACAGTAATAACATCTAGAACTAACTAAGAAAAACATCAACTAGTAATACACTAAGCCTAATATAGTGGGAATAAACAGCAGCACGAACATGAGTTTGTATGAGCAGATGGTCACAGATGAACACAGATGAACACAGCAACAAGAAAACAGATCAGCATCAGTATGATGTGATATTTTGCAGTGTTTATTTTTTATTTTATTTTTATTTATTCATGAGTCTAACAGCCTCAGGGTAGAAGCTGTTCCTCAGTCTAGTGGTTCTACACTTGATGCTCCTCAACCTCCGTCCTGAGGGGAGTGGGGCAAAGAGTGAGTGTGCTGGATGAGTGAGGTCTTTCATGATGCAGGTGGCTCTTTTCCTGCATCTGGAGGTATCAGGTCTCCAAACAGTAATTCATAAATCTGTGATGGAAATGTTTGTGTTTAAATGTAGTCGGGGGAATGCCAAGCTCTTTAGATCTTGAAAAGAGGGATGGACTGAGCTATCAAAGTAAAGGTGAAATGAGTATGTATTTCAAGTTTATCATAAGATAAACCCAATAAGATTAGTTGAGTTCATGAGTTTACATTTACTGCACTAAAAGTGTGTATCCTCTAATCCACATATGTCAAAGTCAAGGCCCGCGGGCCAGATCTGGCACGCAAATTATTTATGGGCCCTGGATGATATTTAATTACTATTAGAAATGGCCCGCAGGCCACATTCATTCATTCATTCATTCATTCAACCTTTATTTATACAGGCTAGCCTTGTTGAGTCACGGGGACTCATTTACAAGAGGGACCTTGCACGCACCAACACTACATTCCCCACAATGCAACGGTCATAGGGGTGGATCCGGAGTCGTGTCTCATGAACCCAGAGTAATAGACCCGCCTCACGTCACATTCAGGAAATCCATTTCATAGTTTGCAGCCAGCTACAACATGTGGACTGAGTGAGTAGCACTTTAGCTAACAGCTAGCCAACTTTTCATCGTAACATGTCCGCTGTGTGGAAGTATTTTACACTAAACACTGCAAGACAGCAACGTGCAATGTCTGCAGAGACATAGCGTCACATTAAACTGCGATCAAGTTAGTTTTACGTTGGACATTCGAGCTCTGGGGCTTCAGCGGGACGCCACTCTCGCTGAACCGAAACAGGGAGACCGACCACGGCCAGCTGCGTCCAGTCCAACCCGCTGTCTGACCGTCTCGTAGGAGGGACAGGCTGAGAGCGGCTGACCAAAATCAGAGCGCCCGCCCCAGATTAAACAAGAAAAACACACCGCGTACGGTGGCCGAGGGGTGCAAACGCGCTGCAAAAGAAAAACGCTCTGCAGACACGAAAAAGCACTCCAGACCAGCTCTGAGAGAATAAAAAAGATGAATACTTTGTTAATAACATTATCATAATATTAAAATTCTATATACATAAATGCAGATATGGCAAGTCTAAACCATTATGGTCTGTATTCAAACAAGAACTCCAGTTGTTAAAACTTTCTTTAAACTGTGCTAAAAAACCACAAGCAAAAAAGCTCTTTGATCACCTCTCTCAGATTATATAGCCCTCTGACAAATTATTTTAAGTAATTATGTAGAATGTTAGATAAATAGTTATGTTAGTGTTTATTTTACTTGGACTGTATTATTTGCAATCTTTCAAATAAGTCTATTACCCAAATTTACGGTTATGATGGTCGATATGTTAATTTAAGAATGTTTACATTAGATTAGGAGGTATGTTAGTAGATATTTGTACATGTTTATATATATCATTGTAATTTTGAGATTGTCATTTGTTATGTTTTTTTGTTCTGTATGTTCTAAAATGTTCAATAAAAAAAAAAAGTTGACAGCTGCCCGGTATAGCACGCCATTGAGACATATAATCAACTTTTCATTCAACCTTTATTTAGGCAGGTTAATCTCATTCAGCCTCGAGGACTCATTTACAAGAGAGACCTGGCTACAAACAAAGAATGATGACAACATATAAATAATGCTATAAATATAAATAATATATAAATAAAGCTATAAATATAATGCTATCCATATAAAAGTTCATAAATAATGCTCCTGTCCAATTTTAAAACATAAATAGCATTTGTTCACTTTTCAGAAAATTGATTACCGACTCGAATACTCTTAATAATGTATGCTTTGTTTCAGTATCCACAGCTGAGAATGAACTGAACAGTTCCAGGGTTACTTAAGATGTCTAAAAATCTCAAAAATGCATTTTCTTCCAATCCACATTCAGCATTTCAAGTACTTTCTTTTTAAATAAATAAATCATGCAGCTTACCCTGTTTACAAATGTGATACCCTTACAGCTTATTAGAATAATGCTTCATTTCGTATGAAAACTCTTATGTACATCTGCATGCTTTTACTTTGTGCGAAATTAAGACTTGGTGTA
>JBBPBX010105455.1:0-11583 GCA_038048925.1 Garcialebias charrua | reverse complement strand
ACAGACAGATGTCAGACAGACAGATGTCAGACAGACAGACAGATGTCAGACAGACAGACAGACAGATGTCAGACAGACAGACAGATGACAGACAGACAGATGTCAGACAGACAGATGTCAGACAGACAGACAGATGACAGACAGACAGATGACAGACAGACAGATGTCAGACAGACAGACAGACAGATGTCAGACAGACAGATGTCAGACAGACAGACAGATGACAGACAGATAGATGTCAGACAGACAGATGTCAGACAGACAGATGTCAGACAGACAGATAGATGTCAGACAGACAGATGTCAGACAGACAGATAAATGTCAGACAGACAGATGTCAGACAGACAGCAGTCAGACAGACCTGGGCCGCCTCCCTCAGTCTGTAGCAGACGTCCTCAGCGAGCAGCGCCGCCACTTCTTCTCCCAGCTCCACTCCTCCGCTCTCCGCCATCAGTCTGACCGAGTCGCGGGAGAGCTCTGCGAAGCGGCGCTCCTCCCGCTCCGCCGCCATGTCCACGAACTGTCGCACAAACAAACGCTTTACTGCGGAGCCTCTCGGAGTTTAGCTAATGATCCACACGAGTCAGTTCGTTACAGCTAAAGTGAGTAGCATCTGATGCTAACTATTATAAAAACAAGACAATCCAGCACAAACTACAAATTATAATAAAATTGGACTTTTTACCCCTAAAGTTGTCCAGGACTGAGAATCACACTTTTATCATGTTGTTGCTCTTTTTCTTCTTCTTTTGTGTTTTCATTTGTTCTTCTGCTGCCTCTGTCGGACGGTTAAACCAACGCAACGAGCTTTACCGCCACCTGCTGGATTGGAAGACGGACTGGATTAAAAAAAATACTGTATACAGTTTGTTTATGTTTATGTTTATTAAATTTGTTCATTTTTTTTACAAAAGAAACAATACAAGACAATCTCATAAATGATATTGTACAAAATATAAAAAAATGAAAGGTAGCAGAAAGAAGAATAAATCTTATTATATCTGCCCCTTACTTCCAACAATCAGATTAAACAACAATAATCAACCATGTAAACAATAATAATCTTCAACCAACTTTTTTCCAACAATCAGATTAAACAATAATAATCTTCAACCAACAGTACAAAATGACTAACTCTTTTCTAATTTTCTAACTAATACAATACACATTACGCTATTTCATTTTTTTTTTTAACACATTTGTTTTGATCATTTTCTTAAATGTAAACATTGACTTGGCATTTTTAACTACATTCTCCAAGCCATTCCATAATCTAATTCCCTGGATTGAGGTAGAACGTCCCTTCAAACTAGTTCTGAATTGTGGTTTTACAAACATCTCTGTCCCCTTAAGATTATAACAACTTTGTCTTTTAACAAAATGCATTTGGATATTTAAAGGTAATGCATTATTTTGAGCCCTATACATAACTGATAAAATATTATAGTCTACCAAATCATGGAACTTCAATAACTTTAGTTGATAAAATAATGTACTTGATGGATGACAGTAATGTTTTCTAGTGATAATTCTTACAGCTCTTTTCTGTAATACAAAAATAGGCTTTGTGATTGTTTTACACGCTTTCCCCCAAACATCAATACAATAGATTAAGTGTGGAACAATGATTGTGTTATACAACAAATACAGAGCTTTATCATTCAATAGGTCTCTGACTTTGTACAGTACTGCAATCGATTTAGCTATTTTTATTCTTACAGAATTTATGTGTTGTTTCCATGTCAGTTTGTCATCAATGATAACACCCAAAAACTTCACCTCACTCACTCTACAAATCTCAACATCCTCAATTTTGAGTGGAACATCAACAGTTTTCTTTTTATTACCGAATATCATGTAATTAGTTTTCTCTAGATTTAATGATAACATCCTCAATTTTGAGTGGAACATCAACAGTTTTCTTTTTATTACCGAATATCATGTAATTAGTTTTTTCTAGATTTAATGATAATTTATTTATTTTAAACCAAGTTTGTATCTTGACAAATTCCGTCTTTATCAATTTCAACATTTGTTCTATATCTTCACCTAAACAGAAAAAAGTGGTATCATCAGCAAAAAGTACACATTTAAGGAGTCCTGACACATTTACCAAGTCATTCACATATAAAATAAAAAGCTTTGGTCCAAGTACAGAGCCTTGGGGAACTCCACATGTGATATTACAGAGGTCTGCGGGGACTTTTTCTCTTATACAGTAAATAAATCACCGAGTTTACATCACTGAAACAGAAAATAATTTTGATGGGAACGGCAGCCATCTTGAAAAGACCTTTGTTTCAATTTCAGTCACGGTCTGTGGCCCTCAGATATGAAGGCAGGACGTTCCACAGCCAGGGGCAGCACAGAAGGCCCAGTCTCCTTTTATCCAGCACCTAGTCATAACTAGGTGCTGGTCATAAAATTAGAATATCATGATAAAGTTGATTTATTTAAGCAATTCCATTCAAAAAGTGAAACTTGTATATTATATTCATTCATATCACACAGACTGATATATTTCAATTTCTTTAATGTTGATGATTATAACTGACAACTAATGTAAACCCCATATTCACACTAATAATAATAATAACTTTTATTTATAATACACTTTACATACACAACTGATCTCAAAGTGCTACAGTGAGTGAACATTAAATAACGTCAAGATAAAAAGCAACCATAAAAGCAACTGAGAGTAACAACCAAGAGAATGATCACATCAAAAACTTAAAATGCAGATAAAATACTCAAATAAGAACTATGGGTGCACTAAAAACAAAAAATACAATTCAGTCAATTAAAAAACTGAGTTAAAAGAAAGGTTTTAAGACCTTTTTTGAAACGTCACGGTCTGTGGGGCCCTCAGATATGAAGGTTCCACAGCCGAGGGGCAGAAAAGGAGAAAGCCCAGTCTTCTGTTGTGCGGGACCGAGAACTGGGAGTGAGAAGAAGATGAGTGTTGGTCCGGTCAAAAATCTACCGGAGAAATCCTTGTCTATGGGAGAAGTCCCAGACCCTAGTACGAAGCGAAGTGAAGGACAAGGGTCTGGTTTTAACCGGGCTAGGTGCATTACCGTATAAGCACTGGAAGGTAAGCAGATACGTTTTGTAAGTGATCTGGGCGGAAACAGGAAGCCAGTGTAGTGAACGCAGTACAGGAGTGATGTGCTCATGCTTACGCACTCTCATCAGGACCCTGGCAGCACTGTTTATTTTTTTAATTTTATTTATTTATAAAATGTACTGTATTCTTTTTAAAATACAATACAAAACAATCCCATAAATGACAAGAATACAAAATATAAAATTAAAGGTAGCAGAAAGAAGAAAAAAATCTTATATCTGCCCATTTTTTCAAACAATTAGTTCAAACAATAATAATCTTCAACAGAACAAAATTAATAACTTTCTATTTTTTCTAACTCTAATACATTACGCTACGTTATATATTTTTTAACTATTCAGTTTTGATTATTTTCTTAAATGTACACATTGACTTGGCGTTTTTAACATCATTCTCCAAACCATTCCATAATCCAATTCCCTGGATTGAGGTAGACCGTCCCTTTAAACTGATTCTGAATTTTGGTTTTACAAATATCTCTGTCCCCTTAAGGTTATAACAACTTTTAACAAAATGTATTTGGATATTTAAAGGTAATGTGTTATTCTGAGCCCTATGCATAACTGATAAAATATTATAATCTACCAAATCATGGAACTTCAATAACTTCAGTTGATAAAATAATGTACTTGATGGATGACTGTAATGTTTTCTAGTGATAATTCTTACAGCTCTTTTCTGTAATACAAAAATAGGCTTTGTAATTGTTTTACACACTTTCCCCCAAACATCAATACAATAGATTAAGTGTGGAACAATGATTGTGTTGTACAACAAATACAGAGCTTTATCATTTAATAAGTATCTTACTTTGTACAGTACTGCAATAGATTTAGATATTTTTATTCTTACAGAATTTATGTGTTGTTTCCATGTCAGTTTGTCATCAATGATAACACCCAAATACTTCACCTCACTCACTCTACAAATCTCAACACCATCAATTTTAAATGGAATATCAACAGTTCTCTTTTTATTACTGAATATCATGTAAATAGTTTTATCTAAATTTAATGATAATTTGAGTTTAAACCAAGTTTTTATTTTGACAAATTCTCTCTTCATCAACTCCAACATCCGTTATATATTTATTTATTCATAAATTCATTCATTTTAAATTAAAACACAAAACAATTACACATACTATATGCAAACAAAAAACATAAAATGAAAGGTAGCAGAAAGAAGAAAAAATCTTGTTATATCTGCCCCTTTTTATTAAAACAATCAATTCAAACAATAATACAGTAATCTATAAATAACAGAACAAAATGAATAACTCATCCCAATTTTCAATTTCTAATACATTACACATTAAACTAATCCATATGTATTTTTTTAACAATTCAGTTTTGATCATTCTCTTAAACATAAACTTGGCTTATTTTACATCATTCTCCAAACCATTCCACAATCCAATTCCCTGGATTGAAGTAGATCGTCCTTTTAAACTGGTTCGGTACTGTGGTTTTACAAATATCTCTGTTCCCTTAAGATTGTAACAATTTTTTTCTTTTAACAAAATGCATTTGAATGCTTGAAGGTAGTGCATTGTTCTGAGCTTTATACATAAGTAACAAAATATTATAATCCACTAAATCATAAAACTTCAGTAATTTCAGTTGATAAAATAATACAGTATACTTAATGGATGACACTAACCGTGTTTCCATCAAGGTTTCTTGATGTGCATTTTGAAGTATCGCATCAGAAAAGGTGAATGGAAACGGCACGATTCGAATTAACTTCCTCTAATTCTCAAAAAAGTTGATACGCTCGCTTGAGGTGGTTTTTGGGGTTTTCGAAACAGAGCTGATGCGCAAAACGAGAGATGGAAACAGATTTGCCGACTCAGTTCTGACGTAGCGAACATTCACGTCATGTGACTGATCAGCTGTTTCCGCTGTNTGGTGCTGCTTACTGTTGTCTACTGGTTTTGTGTTGTTTATAGTTGATTGCTGTTGTTTACCGTTGTTTGGTGTTGTTTGCCATTGTTTCCTGTTGTTTGCTGTTGTTTAAAGTTTGCTGTTGTTTGCTGTTGTTTACAATTTACTGTTGTTTGCTGTTGTTTACTGTTGTATGGTGTTGTTTACTGTTGTTTACTGTTGTCTACTGTTGATTGTGTTGTTTATAGTTGTTTGCTGTTGTTTACCGTTGTTTGGTGTTGTTTGCCATTGTTTCCTGTTGTTTGCTGCTGTTTCCTGTTGTTTGCAGTTTGCTGTTGTTTGGTGTTGTTTACTGTTGTTTGCAGTTTGCTGTTGTTTGGTGTTGTTTACTGTTGTCCCCACTGGGGACACGGAGCCGACGGGCGGCGGAGAGGTCTGCTGCGGCCGGGAGCTCGCCTTGATGCTCTGCCTGGCAGCCTCAGATGTTGGAGGGACACGGAGCTAACATGTTAACGCGGAGAAACCGCTTCACCAGCTCCCAGCAAGTTAACTCTTTTTACCTTCATTTTGGCTCCAAATGTATGGAGCTAACATGCAGTTACAAACAGTTTGGACCGCGTGAAGCAGCTGGAAGCTGCAGAGCTCGGATGTGCAACGAGCTAACATGCTAACTGGGGACACGGGCACACCTTGGCTGCCGTTGCTCCTCGTATTTTTTGCTCCTCGAACCTTTTTCGTTACTTTCTGCTGTTTTTTAACCGACCCTTGTTGGGCATTTCTACCTTTCTGTGATTAAGTGTTAGAGCACCTGTCTTTTCTGACTACGCTGTGGATCTGCAAACGTTATAAGTTGCCGGTCAAAGCAGATGGCCGCTTGTCCCGAGTCTGGTTCTGCTAGAGGTTTCTTCCTTCTAAAAGGGAGTTTTTCCTTTCCACTGATGCCATTGTGCTTGCTCAGGATGGAAGACTATAGCCAGGCCAAGATTTGACTTGTTTGCTGGTTTCCTTAGATAGAAAACTTTACTAGTTGTTTTATGATATTTTATTTTAAATGTGCAGGACTCGGGAAAAAGGTTGGCACAATGAAAACACACGCTCAGAACTGTGTACTTCAGTATGCTTTAATAAAAAGTTGCCACAGATACAATGAAACTCTGCAAAGCATAAACATGTTCAAACTCAACACACACACTGTTATTTGCTAGGATTGAGTATCAATTTAAACCCCGCCACGAACAACAGCAAAGCTTCAAGCTTACACACACACACTCAAAAGGCATTGATGTAAAAAGTACAGTATCTCTCACCGTTGATACCAACGAGGAAGCTGCTTCGTTCGGCGGGAGATATGGTCATAATGCACACCGGGCGTTTGATCAGACCCACGGTAGACTTCAACGCCTTTGTCTGAGCGTTCCTAATTTATACCTTGAGGTATGTGTGTGTGTGTGCATGCGTGCGTGTGTGCGTGTCTATATGACTTGACTCACATCTTAATACAAACATGTTTTTTAAGTGTGAGTCGGTGCCTTGCATGGGTGAGGGATAACATTTCGTATTTGTCTAGCCTGTTGCATCTTTTGCCAAGAAGGCTACAAAGTAATATGTGAGAAAACCCAGGGCCCTTGCTTCTCCCATATATCCAGTGCCCTCAAAGCAAAATTGCCTCACTACAAGGTTAGCTTGACACTAATATATGGTCAGTTTTAATGAGTACACTAAATTTGATAAAATAGTCAGAAAGCATAATGTTGCTCTGATTTATCTCATTCCTCATCCCACCCTTTGATTTTCGAAAAATTTGAAAATTTTGTCCTGTGACCTCATAGGGCACTCGCCAATATATGCCCATCAATCTTTCCATACTCGCACAAACCAAATCAAGGAAAGAAACCCGATCACCTTCATGAACAATGACTTGATATATCCTATTTCCACTAACCCAATAATCACGTATTAATGTATCCGGTTGTACTGTTGGATCAACTTCAACAGTGGTTCGTTCAGTCCCAAACCAATGGTCTCTTATCTTAACTGTAATCTTCATTCAAGAGCTGTGTTATAAACCAATCTAATTATACAATCTTTCGTGCATTTAATATAAAAACATGTGCACACGTTACACAAAGTTAATCCTACAAAGCAAAGCACTAAAATTAGCAAAGGAGGGACTGTATATGCCTCTCCCTGGGCTGCCACCTTACCGTGGTGGAGGGGTTTGAGTGTCCCAATGATCTTAGGAGCTATGCTGTCAGGGGCTTCATGCCCCTAGAAGGGTCACCCAAGGCAGACAGGTCCTAGGTGAGGGACCAGACAAAGTGCAGCCCAAAAACCCCTTATGATGAGTACAATTAATGGATACAATGTTCCCTCGCCCGGACGCGGGTCACCGGGGCCCCACTCTGGAGCCAGGCCCGGAGGTGGGGCACGTTGGCGAGCGCCTGGTGGCCGGGCTTTTACCCATGGAGCTCGGCCGGGCACAGCCCGAAGAGGAGACGTGGGTCCCCCTTCCCATGGGCTCACCACCTATGGGAGGGGCCAAAGGGGTCGGGTGCAATGTGGGATGGGTGGTGGCCGAGGGCGGGGACCCTGGCGGTCTGATCCTCGGCTACAGAAGCTGGCCATTGGGACATGGAATGTCACCTCTCTGGTGGGGAAGGAGCCTGAGCTAGTGTGTGAGGTTGAGAGGTTCCGGCTAGAAATAGTCGGACTCACCTCAACGCATGGCTCTGGCTCTGGAACCAGTTTCCTTGAGAGGGGTTGGACACTCTTCCACTCTGGAGTTGCCCCTGGTGAGAGGCGCCGAGCAGGAGTGGGCATACTTGTTGCCCCCCATCTTGGTGCCTGTACGTTGGGGTTCACCCCGGTGAACGAGAGGGTAGCCTCCCTTCGCCTACGTGTGGGGGGACGGGCTCTGACTGTTGTTTGTGCCTATGCGCCAAACGGCAGCGCAGATTACCCACCCTTTTTGGAGTCCTTGGAGGGGGTATTGGAGAGTGCACCTCCTGGGGACTCCCTTGTTCTACTGGGGGACTTCAACGCTCACGTGGGCAATGACATGAGACCTGGAGGGGTGTGGTTGGGAGGAACGGCCCCCCTGATCTGAACCCGACTTCTGTGCTCGTCATGGATTGTCCATAACGAACACCATGTTCAGGCATAAGGGTGTACATATGTGCTCTTGGCACCAGGACACCCTAGGTCGCAGTTCGATGATCGACTTTGTTGTCGTCTCATCTGATCTGCGGCCGCATGTCCTGGACACTCGGGTGAAGAGAGGGGCGGAGCTGTCCACTGACCACTACCTGGTGGTGAGTTGGCTCCGATGGTGGGGGAGGATGCCGGTCAGACCTGGCAGACCCAAACGTATTGTGAGGGTCTGCTGGGAACGTCTGGCAGAGTCTCCCGTAAGACGGAGCTTTAACTCCCACCTCCGGGAGAGCTTTGAACACGTTCCGAGGGAGGCGGGGGACATTGAGTCCGAGTGGGCCATGTTCCGCGCCTCTATTGTCGAGGTAGCTTATCAGAGTTGTGGCCGCAAGGTTGTTGGTGCCTGTCGTGGTGGCAACCCTCGAACCCGGTGGTGGACACCGGCGGTGAGGGATGCTGTCATGCTGAAGAAGGAGTCCTATTGGGCCTTTTTGGCCTGTGGGACCCCGGAAGCAGCAGATAGGTACCGACAGTCCAAGCGGCATGCGGCTCGGGTGGTTGCTGAGGCAAAAACTTGGGCGTGGGAGGAGTTCGGAGAGGCCATGGAGAATGACTTCCGTACGGCTTCGAGGCGATTCTGGTCCACCATCCGGCGTCTCAGGGGGGAAAGCGGTACGCGACCAACACCATTTATGGTGGGGATGGCGTGCTGTTGACCTCAACTCGGGATGTTGTGAGTCGGTGGGCGGAATACTTCGAAGACCTCCTCAATCCTACTGGCACGTCTTCCACTGAGGAAGCGGAGCCTGGGGACTTTGGGTCGGGCTCTCCAATCTCTGGTGCTGAGGTCACCGAGGTGGTTAAAAAGCTCCGCGGTGGCAGGGCTCCGGGGGTGGATGAGATTCGCCCTGAGTTCCTTAGGGCTCTGGATGTTGTGGGGTTGTGTTGGCTTATGCGACTCTGCAATATCGCGTGGACATCAGGGGCAGTTCCCTTGGATTGGCAGACTAGGGTTGTGGTTCCCATCTCACTCCCATTGTTAAACAAAGCTGTTGGTCACATGAAACCTTCAGGCTCCCCCGCTGATCCCATCCCCCCATCATTGTTCAAACAGGTTCTGCCATCGCTGGGGCCCTCTGTTCTTAATATTTTGAATAGTAGCATTGCTACAAGTGTGGTCCCAGATGCCTTCAAACATGCAGTGGTCACTCCGTTATTAAAGAAACCCGGTCTTGACCCTTCCGCCTGCGCAAATTACAGACCAATATCAAGACTCCCCTTTATGTCCAAAATCCTCGAAAAACTCATTTCTATTCAGTTAAATCAGTTCTTAACTGAAAACAAAGTCTTTGAAGTTTTTCAGTCCGGTTTCAAACAGCTTCACAGCACGGAAACAGCTTTGGTCAAGGTTTTCAATGATATTCTTGTATCAAATGATTCTGGTCAGTTTGTGGTACTTGTACTCCTTGACCTTACCGCTGCTTTTGATACCGTCGACCACAGTATTCTCTTATCACGGCTTGAACACTGGGTCGGGATCACAGGTGCTGCATTAGACTGGTTCCGCTCATACCTCACTGACAGAAGTTTTTGTGTTAAGGTCGGGAACAGTGTATCCCCTTCAGTGTCTCTCTCCTGCGGGGTCCCACAGGGCTCTATTCTCGGTCCACTTCTCTTCACGCTCTACATGCTCCCACTGGGGACCATCCTCAGAAAACATGGAATATCATTCCATTGTTACGCAGATGATTGCCAGATCTACCTGCCACTGAAACCAGCGAATACAGGGTCCCTCCACTCTCTCCTAAAATGTCTGGACGACATTAAGACTTGGATGGCTTCAAACTTCCTAAGTTTTAATGACCAGAAGACTGAAGTCATCATCTTCAGCCCTAGCTCAGCTGCCGCCTCTGATGAAATAAACTTGGACTCCCTCCAGCCGTACCTCAAACACTCCGTAAAAAATCTTGGGATGGTTTTTGACTCGGACCTTAAGTTCGATAAACAGATCAGCTCCGTTCTCCAGAAGAGTTTCTTCCAACTGCGGCAGGTTGCTAAGCTCAAGCCGGTGCTGTCCAGACCTGATCTCGAGACACTAATCCATGCATTCATCACAACCCGCCTGGATTATTGTAATGCACTGTACGCTGGGATCAGTCAGGCCTCCTTCTCACGCCTCCAGCTCGTGCAAAATGCAGCAGCTCGGCTTTTAACCGGTACACGTAAGTTTGAGCACATTACACCTGTTCTCTCCTCCCTGCACTGGCTCCCCGTGCGAACTAGAGTCGACTTTAAAATCCTGTTGTTGACCTACAAATGTCTGAATGGCCTCGCTCCCCTCTACCTCTCTGAGCTGCTGGAACCATATGTTCCACCGCGGGCCCTGAGATCATCTGATCAGATGCTCTTGGTGGTTCCAAAAACACATCTGAAGCTCCGAGGAGATCGGGCGTTTTCAGTCACCGGCCCCAAACTCTGGAACAACCTGCCCCTCAACATTAGACAGGCCTCCTCCCTTCACTTGTTCAAATCCCTGCTAAAAACCCATCTGTTCTCTCTGGTGTTTCATACTGTGTGAGCTGACGTAGTGTATATGTTTTTACTGTTTTCATTTTAATATTGTTCCTATACATTTTTATTAGACTTTACTGCTGTTAATATCAGAATTGTTACTACTGTATTGATGTGTGATACTGTTCTGTAAATTTTTTGAGCCTCTTTATGTTGTGTGTGTGTGTGAAGCACCTTGATAGCAGTTTATCTGTTCTAACTGTGCTATATAAATAAATTTGACTTGACTTGACTTGACTTGACTTCCCCTATTCAAAAAGGGGGACCCTAGGGTGTGTTCCAACTATAGAGGGATCACACTCTTAAGCCTCCCTGGTAAAATCTATTCAGGGGTTCTGGAGAGGAGGGTCCGTCGGATAGTCGAACCTCGGATTCAGGAGGAGCAATGTGGTTTTCGTGCTGGTTGTTGAACACTGGACCAGCTCTACACCCTCAGCAGGATCCTGGAGGGTGCGTGGGAGTTTGCCCAACCAGTTTACATGTGCTTTGTGGACTTGGAAAAGGCATTCGACCGCGTCCCTCGGGGGTTCTGTGGGGGGTACTCCGGGAGTATGGGGTACCAGGCCCATTGATATGGGCTGTTAGGTCCCTGTATGACCGGTGTCAGAGCTTGGTCCGCATTGCCGGTAGTAAGTCAGGCTCGTTTCCAGTGAGAGTTGGACTCCGCCAAGGTTGCCCTTTGTCACCGATTCTGTTCATAACTTTTATGGACAGAATTTCTAGGCGCAGCCAAGGTGTTGAGAGGATCCGTTTTGGTGGCCTTAGAATCGCTTCTCTGTTTTTTGCAGATGATGTGGTCCTATTGGCTTCATCAGATCGTGATCTACAGCTTTCGCTGGAGCGGTT
>JBBPBX010105451.1:0-11584 GCA_038048925.1 Garcialebias charrua | reverse complement strand
CTCTTTCTGTTCTACAGCCTGTGGAAAACACTTTTTCTCTTGCACATGTCTTGTTACTCTGTTAACGATCGATACATGTCGGCTTGTACTCTCTCCAGGTTGGGAAAATGTTGTTTTTGTAACCCCTAAATCAAACCGGCACTCCAAAATAAAAACAAAATACTTCAGAGTGCATATAAAACTATCCTTTGAATAAAAATGAGAGCTTGTTTCTGACCTCCGACAGGAAAGCTGTGGAGTCGGTGCAGGCTGTGATATTCAACACCATTCTGATTTTTCTTTTAAGAGCAACCGGAGCCGAACAGGCAGGATCAAATCAGCAGATGTATTGATTGGGTCAGGGGGGACAGGATCTGGTATCTCTCTAATCACTGAGAAATGAGGAGCTCTTTGAGCCGCGGTGTTTCCGTCGGCGAAGAGAGCCAATCGAACGGGGCTCTGCCTCATCTGAAATTCATCTTTAATCTTTATGAATTATGAATCGAATTCCGCGGTTGAAAAAGAATACGGCATTTACATAACCCCTCTCTGACCAGAGCTTCATGTTTTATGCCTGCTGCGGCTCTGCACTACAAATGGTTGTTCTTCAGAATCAGAACCGAGTGTCGGTGCTTGCAAATAGAATGGGTGCTCATAAGTAATGAAGTATGCATTTATAGGTGCTGTGTGTACAGCACGTGTGCGATTTCCATTAGAATTGCTCATCCTCTGTGAATCATGCAAGTCAGCAGGAGGACCCGGAGTCGTCTCATCACGGCAGCATGAGTAAAGGCATTTTCAGACACAAAAAACTGGGTTTTAATTTTCAAATGGGATTTGGAAGCACATCTGTAGATGGGTTCACATCACTTTTTACCCCTCCTCCTTTTGCTTTTTCCCTCTCCATCTCTTTCTCAGACTTTCTCTCTTGTCAACCTTTTCAAAAAGCATCTATATTCTCACACCAGGCTGTAGGGGCATCTTGTCATGTTGCTATGCTACCTGAATGTCAAGCAGAATGTCAGAGGGATGGCAGAGTGCGAATATACAAAAAAAATAATGGAGCTTCTTCTGATCGCAGAGCCGGAGGAGGAAGAAAACACTCAGCGTGTAATAATAATTAGCATCAAGGTCCTTCACTACAAACAAAACAATTTTAGGCTCAAAAATAAGAACATTTTTATGATTAAACATAAACATATGCACATAGGAGTTGTTTTATAAGCCTAAAAACTGCTGTAAAACGAGCTCTCGTGTGATATCCATTAGCTTAGCCTATAGCCACATACAAATGTAGATGCTTAATATTGGCTATTGTAGGATTTTTTTTTTCAGAAATGAGAGATGTCACAGCTGATATATTTCTAACTACTTAACACTTTTTGACAGAACATCACTTTTGGAGCATTAAAAATGCTACTGTTGAGGGTTTTTAATGACATTTTCCTAGCCATGGATGCAGGTGATTCTGTACTTCTTGTCCTATTGGACCTTACACCTACTTTTGACATCACTGACCATGAGATCCTCATTTCTAGGCTGGAGCAGTGGGTGGGCATCACAAGGTCAGCCCCCAAATGATTTAGGTCCTACCTCTGACAGAACCTTTTGTGTCAACATCAAGGATTTTATTTTAACATTAGCATCTCTTCAGTGGGGGGGTACCGCAGGGGTCCATTCTCGGTACGGTACTCTTTTCTTTATACCTGCCACCACTAGGTGCCATTTTATGTAAACACAGCATACTGTACCTTTTGATTTTTATGCCAATGTCAAATTTACTTCCATCTGAAGCACACTGGTGCATGTTCTATCAAACCTCTTCTTGACTGCCTGACTGACATCAGAGACTGGATGGCTTTAAATTTCTTAACTTTAATGAGAAGAAGACAGAAGTCATGTTGTTTCCACCTAATGGCACAATCAAGAACCACTACATCGACCGTACCTCTCTAGACCCTTTAGAGATACAGGTTGTCACTAATCTGGGAGTGATAATGGACCCTTCCATGAAACTAAACAGTCATGTAAACACGATTGTTAAATCCTGTTTTTTTTTTTTTTTTCCCAGTTAAGGCAATCGTCTAAATTGAAGCCCATACTGTCCAAAAGTTACTTTGAGACAGTAATAATAATAATAATAATAATAATTTTATTTAAAAGCGCCTTTCAGGACACCCAAGGACACTTGACAAAGAAATACAGTTCAAACATTATCAGTGACAAATTGAAATATAAAATACATAAAGATTATAAAATACAAAATAATAAAAATACATTTAGTAAAGTTAATGATAAGCTAGTCTAAAGAGATGTGTTTTCAGGGCAGTCTTGAACAGAGAAAGGGAGGTGGTGTTTCGAAGGTCTGGCGGTAGAGCGTTCCAGAGGTGAGGGGCAGAGCAGGTGAAGGCCCTGCTCCCCATGGTGGAGAGGTGGGCAGAGGGTACATGGAGATGTAGTGAAGAGGAGGATCTGAGAGAGCGTGATGGGATGGAGATTTGTAGGAGGTCAGATAGATAAGGAGGGGCAAGGTTGTGGATAGCTTTGAACGTGAGGAGTAGAATTTTGAAGATGATGCGTGATTTAACCGGGAGCCAGTGGAGCTGCTGCAGGACAGGAGTGATGTGATTATAGTAGGAGGTTTGAGTGATGACACGGGCAGCTGAGTTCTGGACCATCTGTAACTTGTGGAGAGATTTGTTGGAGAGGCCATAGAGAAGGGAGTTGCAGTAATCGATACGATTACTGCATTACTTACTAATATTAAAATAAAATCCTTGATGTTGACACAAAAGGTTCTGTCGGAGTACGATACGAGCAGTAATTCATGCTTTCATAACATCCTGTCTTGATTACTACAATGCACTTCTTTTTGGAATCAGTCAGACCTCTATTGCACGTTTACAACTGGTCCAAAATGCTGCAGCCCGATTTTTAACTGGTACAGGCAAAAGAGAGCACATTCCTCCGGTTCTGGCCTACCTGTACTGGCTCCCAGTTCACTTAAAAATTAATTTAAAAATCCTTCTGCATGGTTTTAAAGACCGTGTAAAGTGAATTTCAATATTTTCTTCAATAAACATTATAAATGTCATAATTGTAATCTTGTAAATGAGTAAAAAGTCTCAAAATTGTAGCTCAATTAATTTTGGAGTTATAGAGCAAACTGTGTATAAAGATATTTCTGTTTCAGGATTTTTTAGGCGTGTTTTAAATGTGACCGCGTTTCGTCACGCGGTCTTCTTAAGTATAGCCCCACCCCCTGCAGCTCCAGCCGTATAAATTCGCCTCGGTGGAGCCGTTCACTCGCGAATCGCAGATAGCATCAGATAGCAATAGCATAGATATTTTGTTCATTGTTAGCTAGCTAATCAATTATGCCTCGTTCGTGCATCTTCCCTGGATGTCGTAATGGTCAGGGCACTTGTACAAATCATAACGTGTTTTTATACTGCGTGGTTTTATACTGAGTATCTGTAATGCCTGGATAGGTCAATGGATAAAGCGTTTGCCTTCCGTCCCAAACCTTATGGGTTCAATTCCCGCATGGTACAACTTTTTTTTTAAAAACTCATTCCAGCTTAAAAACACACAAGAAAACTATTTACAAAAACAGCGTAACTCTTGGAAAAAGTAGCTGCTGTTACAGACAAAACTCAGATAAAAACAGTGCAGGTTTACTGGCTCTGCTCCTGTCTGCCTCTCCACACACAGCTCAGCTGCAGGGCGCAGTACTGCGCTGAAACCACGCCCACGCGCTGACACACCCCCACAGTTTCAGACCAGGGCACAATTATGTTTTTTCATGATTTTTGAGACTTAATTTTATAAGGAAAACAATGTTTTTAATCAGTCAGATTTATATGGGTGATTAATAACACATATTTAAGCCATGTGACAAACTAAAAACACACATTTAATTTCACTTTACACGGTCTTTAAATCTCTGAACAGTTCTGCCTCTTCTTATTTCACTGATCTGCTGCAGCCATATGTCCCACAGCGCTCTCTGGGGTCAGCAGACCAGATGCCTTTATTGGTTCCAGGCACTTGTTTTAAGCTCAGTGGTGACAGGACCTTTCTGTTGCAGGTCCATGACTGAGGAACAAGTTACCACTGCATGTCAGGCAGGCTCCCTCTCTCACCGTTTTTAAGTCTTATTTGAAAACTCACTTTTGTTCCCTAGCTTTTGACACTGTGTGAGTTGATTTTAACTTGAAATGTATTCTATAATCAGAGGACCAGACTTAGCTTTTTTTTAATTTTTCTACCTGGATTATTGAGCATGCATCAGGGTGTACATGTATTCTATAATGTTAGTCATTTAGTTCTTATCTTTACCTATTTGGATCTATGTAGTTCCTGTGTCCTTTGCCTGTTTTGTTTTTTGCTGTACAGCACTTTGGTTGGCCTTGTTGCTATTTTTAAGTGCTTTGATAAAGTGGTATGGTATGGTAAGTTTTTTTGCGCTTTAGAGTTGTGAAGGGGTGAAATACCGTATTGATTCCTGATGCTTGGACCACCACCATTCTGATGAGGGGAAATAAAAGCACACCAACACTTTTCTCGAGGTTCTTTCCAGACTCTATCATTCTTTGTACCTGAAGGAGTTGAATTGGATCGTCGTGATGTGCAACGCCACAGAAGTACAACAAAGTCCCCAAGGCAAGGTGTTGAGAACTGTAAAATGGATTGATGCCAGCATTATTCACACCACTCCTTCCTGCAGTTACGTAAGCTCATCCAGCACTTCTCAGCGTTAAAGGCTCCAGCAGCTGTGTTAAGTTGGACAGAAAGAGGAATGGATTGAAGACTGATCCGGCTCTGTCTGTAACGTCTTCCTCTCATCCCAGTCTAATTATCAACTCCTTTCTCACTTCACGGACAAAATTAGAAATTTGTTTTTCGATCTCGTCTCCGCCGTCGCAGTTTTTGTTTTCCTTTTCCTTCGGAGGGATGAGGGAGGCATTTCGCTGCAGCATCAAGGATTTCAATCTCATTTTCTGCTCTGAATTACTGTTTAATGAATATAAGGTTTTGGATTTGGAGACAGGCAGACTAACTAATGGGTTTGTTAGTTTGTTGAGTAGCATGCCACACTCATTATTGCTTTCAACGCTGCGTTTAACTTGATTTGCAGGCCAAATCCATCGGAGAGAAGATGATGCGCGCACATATATAAATGCACGCATTCTCATAATGTAATTATCTGATTTAATAAGTTATTAATACGGTTTGCGGCTCAGTTGGAAATAGAAAAGTGGACGACTGAAAACACTAAAGCAACTGATGATCATGCTGTGATTGATTTAAAATTTATTTTGTGAGGGAACATCATGTTATATTGAAGACTAACAGGATGAGAACTCCACTCAGGGGCACGGCTACTGAGTAAATAAATAAATAAATTGCTTTTTCATTTTTAAAAGCCTTTATAACGTTTCTCGACTGTTGTTTTCCTGTTTCTTTTTATTAATATTCTCAATTTTATTTCTCTGTATGATTTTTGAAATTTAATTACTTGCCAATAGTTAATTTTAACCATCCATATACAGGTATATAGCTAATAGTTTTTTTGTGTAAATTTTATGCTTTTTATTGGTATTTAACTTTATTCATATTTTCCTTAATAAAAAATATCAAAATACGGTATCTTAATGTATTGCAAGAAACTACTTTTCTTTGAAATCTACTTCAGCATACTTTGGCTAATGCAAATTTTGCCAATGCTAACTCCACTAAAGCTAACTCCGCTAATGCTTAAGCCCGATGCAGAGCTCAGCGTCCTCCCTAGACGCCACACACAGCACATTCTGTGTGCGCCTGTTCACCAGGCAGAGCTCTGCTTTCTTCTCACGTTCTCTGTGAGCAGCTGCACGCGGAGGGGGACTGAACTGAGGTCGCTGATTGGTCAGACACCGCGCATCGCGTGCGCGCTCGTAAAATTGGAGCTTGGCGCGTTCGCGTGAACGTTTAAAGGGCTTGTGCAGCGGCGACCGCACGGCGCTCACACAGCGGGGCGCCGCGCTCGCTCAAGCGCGGAGCTCTGCGCCGGCCTTTACACTTACACTTGAATTTCCCCCCTGGGGGACAATAAAGGCCGTTTCTATTCTATTTTATTATATTATATTCTTATCCTATTTTTGCTCATTTCACTATTGTCTATCCTACACCTAATGCAGTTTTTACTGCTGCTAATGCTATTAATATTTCTACAAGTTCTAATCCTGCTAATGCTAATTCTGCAGTGTTTAACATTTTTGACTTATTCTTTCAGCTGCTCCGTTCTTCAGGGATTTCCACAGAGAACTAACTTGAATGAAGACTTAAGGCCCCCTCATAGCTCTGCGTTCGGCCGTACGCCGCTCTACACCGTCCGTACGCCGTCCGTGCGCAGAGGCACAAGCATACCATGTACGCGCCATGCTCAAATTTTACGACCGCGTACGAAAACGCATTTTCTCACAATAAACTGCCCGGCGCCGGACTGTTTTGTATGTGACACAAATGTATTAAATTTCCCTTCTTCATCCCTGATCTGGACTTTTCTTTTGTTTTTTTGCCAAAAGTCAAGTGATCGCTTCCTCCTCCGCTGACTCCATGACTGAAATGATGAGGAAATGAATTAATTTGTCACGAGCAAATTAAACTCGGGTCCAATGTGGCTGCGCGAGGTTCTGCAGATTTCCTGGTGTTCTGGTGTGCTGGACCAGTGCTCCCTGTTTTTTTATTTATTTTATTTTAGAACTTATAAGATATAAACATGGAACACCGCTGCGGCTGAAGCTGTGTGAAGCTGCCGGCTCGCCTTTTTTTTCTCCCCCCGACCTGTCAATCAATTCAGTAGGCGTGTCAGCAAATGACCAATCAGCGAACGCTCTGCGCTATGGCTGCTCAAATGACGTCAAGAATTTGGAGCGAAAACGCGAGAACGAACGCAGAGCTGTGTGGGTGAATGCGCCAGTGGCGGTTCTAGACCAGTTGTACTGGGGCCAGAGGTTTTGTCAGAGGGGCACGCTCATCTCGGAGAAAAAAACAGATTCGAAATCTTACTTGACTTTTATTTTTTAAAGCAGTGATTAACCATTGTAACCAAAGAAAATAGTTTAAAAAAATCAAATGAGACAAATACAAAACATTTTACACGTACAGTATTTGTATTGACTGAATAAAATGTATTAATAAGCAAATAAAATGATAATGAAAATACTGTAACTGTTAGGTAAAGTCTTGGTTCAGTTTCTCAGTCCAAAATTATATAACAACATTGGGTGCCCTACTATCACAGAAACTGTATTCTGCGATTTTGATGATTTCTGGCAAACTGATCAACAAATGAGTCACGATTCAGATTTTCTGTTAGCAGGATTTAATTGTAACCAAGAAACTTATCCAACATTAATAAAACTTAACTCAAGTTGCCTTTTTGGATTTGCATGAATATACAATATTTGTATACACTGTACTTGTCTGTACAGTGAAGATTAATCTTCTCTTGGTGGTGCAAATTCTGCTAACACAAAACGTGTAACTACTTAAAACTTTTAAGTAGTTACTTTCACCCTTTTCATCACATGCTTCCAAAAGTCAACAATTATGCTTGTATTCTGCATCTGTCTGTTAGCAAAATATCTTATGAACAACTGAACAGATTTTGATTAAACTTTCAAGAAATAATCACTGAAAGGCTCTCTACGACTGGTTGACTTTTAAAGAACGTCCAATTCAAGATGGCTGCCACAGCTAACTGAACTTAAACAACACAAAATTGACTACAACTCAGTCAATTTGACAAAAAATTGAGATAAAATTTGGTGTGGTAGTAGCTGAGACTCATTCCCAAAGCATAATCAAAGGACTTTTAGAATGCATAAGATCTTTCTTTAAAATTATAGCTTTATTTATTTAGAATCAATGGTGTTGGTCTGTTAGCAAAATATCTCATGACCCTCTGGACAGATTTTGAAAAATCTTTCAAGAAATAATAAACGGATGTTTCTTTACTGATGATTAACTTTTGAGTACAATTGAATTGAAGATGGCTGCAGCAGGCAATTGAAATAAGCCAACTCAAAAATGGTTATAATTCAGTTAATTTTACAGATATGGAGTTAAGTGATTGTTTGTTTAAAGTTATTTTATATATTCTTTTAAATAATGGGGTGATATAAGATTTTTTTCTTCTTTCTGCACTCTTTTCATTCAATGTTTTATTTTTGATGAATTTGTTTTATTTTGTCTCTTTTAAATGAATGAATAAATAAATTAAATAAAATATTAAATAGCTTTACATCTGCTAAGTTCATGGCATAAACCAACACAGACATGTTCCTGTTTTTAGTGTTTTACATGCTTTATATTGTAGCTGTTTATTATTATATGATGCGCAGCCACGGAGCTCCAGGGGGAAGCTGAGAGCAGCTGACTGGAATAAGAGCGCCCATCCCGGGATGAAAAAGAAAAACACACCGCTGAAGCCCCAGAGCTCAAATGTCCAGCGTAAAACTAACTTGACCGCGGTTTAACGTGGCGCTATGGCTCTGCAGACATTGAACGTTGTTGTCTTGCGGTGTTTAGTGTAAAATACGTCCACACAACGGACACATGTTACTTTGTTACGATGAAAAGTCGGCTAGCTGCTAGCTAAGATGCTACTCACCAGTGTTGTCAGATCTTGCGACAGAAACAAGCGTCTAGCTCCATGAAAACAATCCATAAACAAACGACCCGCTCTTTGAAAACGATCCCAAAACAAGCCCAACTGAGTACTCAGTCTTCTCTTCACACTGCAGCTGGCTGCAAACTGTGGAATGGATTTCCTGAATTTGAGGCGGGTCTTGTTACTCTGGGTTCATGAGACACGCCTCCGTTCAGGAAATCCATTCCATAGTTTGAAGTCAACGTGCATCATGGATCAGAAAATATCGGCAGGTTGGATCAAAAATCTGATACGTAAACATGGCTGGTATCGGATGGGCGGGCCACGGGTAGGGCCAGGCTCCGTGTTACACGGGCACGGGACCGTGTCGGCCCCACCCCAAAACCGCCACTGGAACGCGCACGCACAGCGCACAGAACGCGCACGCACAGCGCACAGAACGCGCACGCACAGAACGCGCGCGTAGAGCAGTGTACGGCCGAACGCAGAGCTATTGGGGGGGGGGGGTGCTTTAGTAATTATTTTTATGTCCTTCCTGATGCAACCACTGAGCTACCACAGCCCTCTGTGTGGAGCAGAGAGCTGCTATCTAGGGTGCCCAGTGGAGCAGATGGTGGGGGTTAAGGGCCTTGCTCAAGGGCCCAGAGTGGGGTAAATGAGTAGACAGGTGTGGGTGTTTCACCTTTCCCACCCACATTTTGATGTCGGTCTGGGGAGTTGGATCGGTGACCTTCCGGCCCACCTTCTCTAACCCCTGCGCCACCACTCCCCCTGTTTAAAACTGCTAATGTGAATTTTATTACTGCTAATGCAAGTGCTGCTAATCCTTTTTTTAATCAATGCTACTTTTAGCTTAAAGCGAATAATCTGCAAATTTCGTAGCCTTTTTATAAAACTTATTTTTTTAATTAGCCATTTTCTGCTTTCTGCTGGAGGGTTGCTTCTTGTAGCTTTTTACTACTATTTTGTAGCCTTTTGTTACTTTAAGCTTTTAACAAGCACTTTGCTTCTTTAGGTAGCATTTTTCTGCTTTTAGCTACGGTACCTATTTTTTACTTTTGGCTTTAGTCCTTTATGCTAACATTTTGCTAGTTTTAGCTTTAAATAAGACTTTCTTCTTTTAGCTTAACCTGCTCTTAGCTAGCAATTTTTAATTTTAGCTAATCCTTTATTCTAGTTTTTTGCTACTTTTAGCTTTCAACAAGACTTTTGCTACTTTTAATTTGTAAGTTTTCACTTTTAGCTCTTAGTTAGTGTTTTGCTTCTTCTAGCTACAGTATTAGCTAACATTATACTGTACTCCTATTAGTTAGCATTTCATTATTTTTTATTTCAGCCAGTTTGTACCTTTTAGCGTCTGTTTTGCTTGTTTTAACCTAAATAAATCAGCTTCAGCTCCTTCAGCAAAGTCATTCACCACTCAGCATTCACGCTGCGTTTTTGTGGGAAATGCAGTTTCACATTGCTCCTTTAAAGATTATTTTTACATCTCTGCTTTACTAGACTGCCAATAAAAGAAGGGAGGAATAATAGAGAAAGATAAAGGGTTTCAGCTCACACAGCCTCAAGGACATCACATATTGTAATATTATTCTAGAAAACATTCTTTAAAGTAACAAAACTGAGAACGCCACTTAACAAAAGCTCTTGAGAAACCTGTGAAGCATTCAGCAACAATAAAAGCATTCTGTGATGTTTTGTGGGTAAATCTGAACAGGTAGAGGATACAACCAACGCACTGACTGAAAGAAAGCGAGAGCTCTTTTTAACAATCTTGGATGTTGGTTTTGCGTCTGAAGACTGTTTCCATTGCACTGTCTGTGACCAGCCGTTTTCTGCTGACATGAAACAAAGACGCGGCTTCTTGCTGGTCTCTTTTCATCAATTGATAAATGTCTGAGGGAGGTCCCTAAACGTCACCTTAATGGTGTCACCGTGGTGATTATCAAGCATCCTCATTTCCTTGTCAAGCTCGAGGCTGTCCACGGAAATGTCAGATGTATCCCGAGTTACTAGTCATTAGGGGAGCTAACCACACTGAAGACAGCTGTGGAGTGCCGTCTTTAAGGTTAGCCATCTGGACGCAGACCAAGCCTGCTCAGGCTGGGAACCACCCAACGTCAGGACCACAACTCAAAGCTTCAATCAAACTTCAACTTTTAAAACTTACAAATGAAGTGAGATGTATACTGTACTGTTTAAAGTACATTTGTTGTCTTTGAAAATCTGTTTACTTTCTCCGATTGCCCCTCAACCAATCATCTTGAAGTGTTAATTGATTGAAGTAGGAGTTAATGTGATATGTTTACGAGACAGTCAACTGAAATAAATGGTTGGTAACGAAGTGCGCTAATATACAGGCTTATACAATGTATGCATTTAGACTTGAAAACATACGATGTATGTATTTAGACTTGAAAACAGAATTCTAAAGAACTTTTTATACATTGAGCTCATATTTTTTAAAAGCATTTTTCATCCGTCATCAAACCAAAGTTACTAAGTACACAAAACTTGCTCTGTATCTCTATTTATTAACCTTTTTAGTTAAAATGGACGTAACAAGCAGTAAATCTGTCTTGATGGTCGCATAAGGTCTGTTGTTCCCCAACTTTTGCCACGTTTATGGTATCAACAGATGAGCTTTTTCTTTCTTTATTGTTTTAAAACCAACAACTTAAGCTATTAAAACTACAAAGATCAGATTCCAGGTATGTAGTGGTTTTCACGAGTCATCATAAACGACTGCAGAAATGTATTCATCCACTGGCTTCCAAGTCTTCATTTTCTCTGGTCTCAGAGGTGACAGGTCCAGGAGGGAAAACAAGATTTCTCCCACCCAGCGACACTTTTTGGCTCCTCCTGGGGGATCCAAAGGCATTCCCAGACCATAGAAGATATATAATCCCTCCAGAAAGTACATGGTCTGCCTTGGTTTTCCTCAAA
>JBBPBX010105450.1:0-11584 GCA_038048925.1 Garcialebias charrua | reverse complement strand
TATACCAACATCAACTACCTCATACATATACTGTGTACATTAACTCATATGCTGCTTTGCCACTCTTTGCAAATGTCAATGCTAGAACCTTCAGTTTATTTTATAGATATACTTTTTATACTTTTTTATACTACTATGCAAAAACTCAGGACAGTATTACACTTTTATTATTTCATTTTATGCTTATGTTCATTAAATGTTTAGTGTTTTAGTGTTGGTGTAAATTTTCATACTTTTATACTACTATGCAAAAACTCAGGACAGTGTTACACTTTTACTATTTTATGCTTATGTTTATTAAATGTTTCAGTGTTTTAGTGTTTAAATGGTTACTGTTGCACCGAGGGACTGAGAGAAACGCAATTTCAATCCTGTGTATGTCCTGTACATATTGCAGTTCTGACAATAAAGTTGACTTTGACTTTGACATCAGCTAAAGAACCATAGAATTTCAAAGAACATCCAAATAATGTTCCATTTTTATCTAAAATCTTTTATGTTTGGTCAGTTTTATTTTAGTTTGGTCAGATTAAATTAATTGTTTTGTTTTATTAGACTAGACAAACCAAATCAACTTTTGCTATATGTCCAAATGCAAACATGTCCACTAAAATCTTGTGTTTGAGCAGTGTTACCTGGTTGATTCCACTGTTGAGGAAGGCTCCAGGTAGGTAAAGTGCCTGCTGGGGGCCAATAGACCAGTAACGACCCAGATTCAGCCCATTAATAAACACAACACCCTTCGCCCAACCCTGTGAAACCACAAAAAGACATATTTATACACACAATACATCAAATTATTACACACAGCAGCTGTGGAAAAGAACATAATGATCGTGCTGACATGAACTAAAAGGTTGCTTCAGGTTCACAAACTTAAAGTTCAAATATTCTTAATGTTGGAGTTGATTGGTTGAGGAGCCAGGCGTACAGGCAGCAGGTGACAAGACGACACACAGGTTTAAAACCATAATGTTTTAATAAATACAATGAAAAACGAGTAATAAAAGCCAGGAAAAAACACCAGCAGAAATATTCTAACAAAAAAAAATCAAAAGATGAAATCCTGAATACCCTGATATCAGGGGTTTAAAAGGGATCTTTTTTTAAAGCTTTCAACTTAATGTAATCATTTGAGAAAGATCTTTGAATGGCCCCAGTTTGGACAAATTATGTTCTTCTAACCTGATTTACCAGCTAGCAGCTAACTTGGTGAATAGTTAAGATTAAAGTGGATTGGTACAATCTTTAAACAACTTTAATCTCAAACATTTAAGTTTAAGTTTATAAGTTTATTCATTTTAAAATACAAGACAAAACAATCCCATAAACAATAACATACAAAATATAAAATGAAAGGTAGCAGAAAGAAGAAAAAAATCTTATTATATCTGCCCTTCTTTTCAAACAATCAGTTCAAACAATAATTATCTACAAGTAACAGAACAAAATGAATAATTATTTCTAAATTTCTAACTAATACAATATACATTACGCTACTTCATATATATTTTTTAAAAATTCAGTTTTGATAATTTTCTTGAATGTAAACATTGACTTGGCATGTTTAACTTCATTCTCCAAACCATTCCATAATCCAATTCCCTGGATTAAGGTGGACCGTCCCTTCAAACTAGTTCTGAATTTTGGTTTTACAAACATCTCCGTTCCCTTAATAATAATAATAATGTAGTGGACCTACCCAGGGTCAAACTAAGGTTTTTGAACTGTTCCAGAGATGACCTTTACTGACCTCTCAGTAAAGCAAGACACTTACTACAAATCATTCCATTAGCTGTAATCTGAGTCACATAGTCACCAAAAGAGACTATTTCTATCTTTGATTTTATTCTAATGTAATCAAAAGAATAACTTTTGTCATTTTCATGATATATGTTATATGCTGTTATTCTTTTAATATGTAGTATTATTGTGTTGCTTGACCAAATGAAAGTGTCTACTCAAAATATCTATGACAAAGTTGAATGAGGTGTCAGATTGACTTGCTCAGGAGTTGTTTTTGTTGAGTTCAGCTGAAACTCTCGGTAGCGTCGAGATGTCTCCTCTCTTTCAGACACTTTTCCAAAACATTCCTCTTTGTTATCTAAGCAGACTTGCTGTCAACCTTGAGTTTTTCACTTCACGTTTTCACACTCCTCTGGGCCCACGGACCAATGAGGAAAGTGTGTTCTAATCTCAACATTTTTGAGTAAAAGCGTTTGTTTGCAAGAACGCTTCAGAGTTTGGAAGGAACGAGAAAGTTCCTGATGAGTTTCTGGGAGCTTCAAAGACATGAAGACGTCCCAAAGAGCTGAATGAATGCCTGTCACCCGCCAAGGACAGTCATTCGGCTAAGGACTAAATAACAGGCTGTTATGAGTCCACTTCGAACGAGCGCAAGCTCAAAACTTTGTTTATTCCTTCCTGGAATAAGTTTATCTTGAAGTCAGAGGCCAGGAGCTGACATATTCTCTGATGACCAAGCGGAAACCAGGAGACGTTGAAACGTAAACTAGAACCAGTTTTGGACGTGCTGGGACTAAAGGACTCTGTGCATCTGAAGGCTGGTGTCATTTCTTTATCAGACTCGTCGTCGAAAGGTAAAGAGCTGTTTACAAAACGTACCTGGATTTTAGCAGAAGTCGGATGGAAGTGTCACTTCTGGTATCATGCTCAAGATAATTTCCTTTAAACCATCTCCCATCTTCCTCCTATCTTTTTCTCTCAATCTAAGCTGGAAACTATTTTAAGCTAAAGAGCCCATCAGACTAAATATGTTTAACACCCAATATTGAAGTCTGTTGTGTTAAATTTAAGTGTGCTGACGTATTAAATTGAAAGAAAGTGAAATCATGTCAATCAAGTGTAATGGTGTTGATTTTAGTTGATTTATTTTAAATAAATGGTAGTGTCGCCTGGCATACCAAACTAAGTCAATGTCCATTGTCACTCTATAGCTCTGTTTATTTATCCATCATAAAGATCACAGAAATATTGGGTAAACTGAAAAAGAAAAGAATCCGTGAAATTACTATTCAATCTGAATAAGTAAGTTAATTAAGGATAAAGAGGTCAGCTTAATACTGACCCCTGTTAAAATCCTTTAGTTACATCTGGGTGGCACTATATGTGTTTAAAGACACAATATATGGTCTCCCTCGTGATTCCTTCAATAATAATAATAATGAATTCAATTTATAACGCACTTTTCATTAATGAAAATCTCAAAGTGCTACAAAGTGCAACAGAATTAAATGTCAATAAAACAAGTAATAAAACAAGTAAAATCAATAATAGTATCAACTAAGATCAAAAGTAGAATCATGAGGAGGTAGAGTATGCTCGGTTAAAAAGAAAGGTCTTCAAGCTGCTCTTAAAGTCAACCACAGACTGTGGGGCTCTCAGACAGTCAGGAAGAGAGTTCCACAGGCGGGGGGCAGCCACACTGAAAGCCCGGTCTCCCAGGCTGTGAAACCACAAATCCCTTGAAGTTATAACAACTTTGTCTTTTAACAAAATGCATTTGGATGAAGGTAATGTGTTATTCTGAGCCCTATACATAACTGATAAAATACAATAATCTACCAAATCATGGAACATCAATAACTTTAGTTGATGATCTAAAACATTTGAAAGTGTTTCTCGTGAACGCTGCTTTGTAAACCTTCAAATTACAATTCGTCTAACAATAAACAGTAAAGAGGCAGCAGCAGCAACAGCCTAGGACATTTTGGGCTGTTTTGGCCCAAATGACTGTGTGAAGTAAAGGTGAGGGCAAAAATAATGGTTTAAAAATAAATTCATAAATCTCATTAAAGTTATTTAAACTATAAGTGTTCAGGATGGCCCCACATGGACTTACCATTAGCTTGTCAATCCAGTGGATTTGTGCCATCTTAAAACCTCACAAGTTCCATTATTTATAAACCTTTCCCTGACTGTTAACGTTGTATTACTCATTTATTCACTATAGATTAACTAGAGAAATTGCATCTCCTGTGAAAATGCTGTGTGAATGCTTATTGCTGAATGACTTGCTGAAAACAGCTGAAACATGCTGAATTGTAGCTGAAATGTAAGAACAAGCCAAAGTTAGCAGAAGAAAGCAGAAAAAACATATTTGCTGAACTTTGTTTAAATAGTTTATATCTTATTTTTAGTGTTGTTTATTTTACAATTTATATGTTTGCTGTTGTTGGATGTAACTGGGACCCTGTGTACACAATTTCATTCCGCCTCATGTACCACATGTGATGAGAACAACAATAAAGAACCTTGAACATTGACAGAAGCAGAAATTAGCACAAAAATGAGTAAATTAGCTAAAAAAACTGAATTGAGCAAGAAGTGAAACAACAGAAAGAAGCTTAAATTACCAGAATGAAGTGAAGAGAGCACAATTGTGCCCAATTAGGCTGAAAGAAGAAGAAATGAGCACAAAAAGTGGAAATTATCTGAAAAAGGCAGAAATTTGCCCAAAACAGCTTAACAGTAGCTAAAAAAGCAGAAATAAGCTTAAATTACCAGAAGGAAGTGGATACAGCACTTTTTTTAAAATTAGACTGAAAAAGGTTTAAAAAAAATGTGGAATTAGCTGAAAAACCTAAAATTAGCATAAAACAGCTAAATAGTAGCTGAAATAAATGTTTAACTTTGCACAAGGAAGCTGAAAGAAGCTAAAGAATAACAAAATGTGAAACGAGCAGTGAAAGATCTAAAGATCTGAACGATGTAAAATGAGCTCAATTATTTTTCTGAGGGGAATAAAAGGCAGAAAAGGTTAAATATTTTAAAAAAACTGAAGTTGCACCAATACCAAAAGTCAGAACAGGATTGTCCTGAAAGAGCTGAACATTTTAAAATACTTGATTTATCATTTCTCCGAGTTAAACAACTAAGGCCCACACTTGTGTAATGTAGCAGCCGTGTGTAACTGTGTGAAAGCGTATAATAATAATAATAATAATAATAATAATAAATTCAATTTATACCGCACTTTTCATTAATAAAAATCTCAAAGTGCTACAACAATAAAAACAAGTGATAAAATCAAATAAAATCAATAATGGTATTAACTAAGATTAAAAACAGAATCATGTGGAGGCAGAATAGGCCTGCTTAAAAAATAAATAAATAAATAAATAAATAAATAAAACAAGTGATAAAATCAAGTAAAATCAATAATACTATCAACCAAGATCAAAGATAAAATCATGCGGGGGCAGATATATAAAGCATTCACACTATTGTGAACCTGTTAATATGTCTTAATATCAAAACATTCAGCTACATTTTATTTTTTATTGTTTTTGTGTGTGCATGTGTGTGTGTTTCATTTCACTTACTGGCAGCTTCACAAATGTGTCACTGGGATACCCATATGCGAACAGCCTCCCCATGAAAAATCCAGGAAAAGTGGGATTTTCAGGCAGACTCTTCCAAGGTGCCTGATAAAGGCTGCAGGGAGAATCTGCTTCAGTCACTTTATCACAGACAAATGAAAGTGTTGTGATTTAATGACGTTTACTAACCTATCAATAAAGCTGGGCTTCATATCCAGGCTGTATATTGAAAACTCACGCAATGGAACATCGTTTAATAAAATGTCTCCCACCAGACCTGCAGGAGCACAAATCAAAACCCATTCATTCTCTGAGTGAACAGGAAGCTCAGGAATGAGCTGCAGACGTTTCTGTCCATCACCTTTGTGCTGTTTGTCCAGGTCTCTTCCACGGTGAACTCGTCCACAGTTTTCCACCAGTAAACTCAAGGTGCGTGGACCCTGTGGGGGTCAGCAGCATCAGTGGCCAGTCAGACACAGCGTCAGCACTTCTCCCAGCACACAGTAAAATGTGTGTATTAGTTGTTCGTACCTTACCGTCAGGAACAGCCAGCTCCAGCTTCTGGTGCTTGAAAAGGCCAATATAGATTCTGTCAACAAAAACCTGCAGGAACAAAACTCAAGTTCAGATAAATTTATCTCTAATCACATTCACTCAACTTGATACAAAATGCAGTGGTTGTTCACATCACTGCTCCACACTTTGTTATAAGGTTCTTCAACTACACAACATATGGTGGGAGGAGCAATAAGATGAAACAAACAAAATCCATGAAATTATTTGTAAAATTAAGACTTGTGATGAAAGTACAGTATCTTAGCTTCAATTTAAAAACTCAAGACATTTTATTCTTATGCATATGTTCATAAAAAGCCATTTTTAGGCACTCTGGCCTATGTATCTCCATACTGGTTCTAGAACTGCGCCGCTCGTGGTGGTTGCATGTTGGAGTAACTTAGTTACTTTCATTCTGTGATTTTGCTTTGAAAAACTTTAATTCCTCTATTTTTCTGGATGTAAATCACATTTTTTTTATGATGATTGTTTCCTCTGGTAGCTACGGAAGAGTAGAGCTGCCACAGGAAGTAAAATTATTTTTGAGCTGTATCTCGTTATAATGAGAAACTACCTCATTATAACGAGATCATTTTCTCATTATAACGAGAAAATTAACGAGATAGTTTCTCGTTATAACGAGAAAATTATCTCGTTATAATGAGATAGTTTCTCATTATGACGAGATACAGCTCAAAAATAATTTTACTTCCTGTGGCAGCTCTACTCTTCCGTAATTTTCAGTTTGTTTTATAATCTGAAAATTATATAAAATGTTCCCTCATTTGGCTAGCCATTAGCCTAGCCAGGATGAAAGTGTTTGCCTCTGTGCTCTATGATGGACGTCACACCTGATACCGTACTAACTACTGATAAGGACAGAAAAATATATATTTTTAGAAAAGACCAGACTGTCCTTTTAAAGGGATAGATGGGATTTAAAAACCTTTTTTTTATTTTTTTTTTTTACAGCTGTTAACTGATAATGGTCTAAGCAATTTCTACTGCAGGTAAGATAGTGATTACTGATATATCCACAGAACACTGAGTGAAAAGCCCAAACTGTTTTTTTCTATCAACAGGTCAGAACTGTTCCCGTTTTAATTTGTTTTCAAATGTTTCAATATATTTTCAGTTATTCTAAAAACAGAGCTCAGAATGTCAGAAACTGGCATCATGTTCATGAGCGGTGGCAGCGACTCACCAGTGCACGATCTCGAACATTGTCGCCTGACTTCAGTTTTCCTCCTCTGGTTATGGTTGTCTCATACAGCGTGTAGCCATAAGACTGGCCGTTTCCATTGTTTGAGGGTAGATCCTCCATGTTTACTGGCCTTGATGACTGAAAAGGCTGCAGAGAAATAGTAAAAAATGACACCGACTAGAACAAACAACTTGTTTCAGATTGAAATAGTTGTTGGTTCTGAATGATGCTTGTGAAACAGACTCCCTCAGTGAAGCTTAAAGCATCCCATAAAGACAGGTGCTGGTACACGATGGCAGGTTCATACGCCTCTCTGTAGCGCAGTGCTGGCATGTCTGGGATGCTGTCTTCTCTTGCTGCACACAGGTCAGAAATAAAGTCAGTCAGTGCATTCTTTTCATGCTCTGTACGCTCCAAGTTCACTTACTGTTGTATCGAGACAGTAAATCTCTGAGAAGGTGGTACTTTGGGGTGTAGTCCCCAGCTTCAGACAAGGGAGCATCATAATCTGAAAGATACACAGAAAGAATGGTAGTTTACAGTAAATTATATGTACTGTCACCTGCTGGCTGGTGTGGTTATTCTGTAAACATCCCGATGTGTGTGCAATAATCCAGGTAGAAACAGGTCCACAGATTCAAAAAATACAAAATAAAAAGTAAAAGATAAAAACATGTTGAAAGACAAAGTCTTTTGGATAAAAGACGAAATGTTTCAACAAGTTTTTATTTATTTATTTTTAAATCCGTCCAGAGGACCTGACTTAACTTTGTGAGGTAATTAAACTACAGCAATCTGTTCCAACGTCATTGTCCTGACCTTTTTTGTGACCTTACTGTTCCCGTTAGAGAAACAAGTAATCACTAATCTGGGAGTGAAAACGGACCCTAACCTGAACTAATAGTCATGTACAGTAAGCTTGGCTGTTAATCCCTTTTTATTTTTTTACAGTTGAGGCGACTGAACTGAAGCCCATACTGTCCAAAAATAACCTTGAGACATGCTTTAACATCCAGGCTTGATTACTGCAATGCACTTCTTTTTGGAATCAGTCAGACCTCCATTGTACAATTACAGCTGGTTCAAAGTGCTGCAGCCCGATTTTTAACAGGTACAGGCAAAACATTACACCAGTACTGGCCTCCCTGCACTGGCTCCCAGTTCTTTTTCTAATTCAGTTCAAAATCCTCCTGAATGTTTTTAAATGTCTGAACAGTTCTGCCTCCTCTTATACCATACCATACCATTTTATTTATAAAGCACTTTCAACAGGAACAAGTCCACACCAAAGTGCTGGACAAACAAACACGCAACAGGCAACACAGACAATGAAGTACAACACGAAAAACATAAAAACATTGCAGATCATAAATCAAACGATCCAATACAAATCAGCTGGCATTGAAAGCGATGGAGTAGTAGTGAGTTTTTAACCGGGATTTGAAAACCGAGAGGGAGGGGGCCTGTTTGATGAGCAGCGGTAACTCGTTCCAGAGTCTTGGGCCTGCTACAGAGAACGCCCTGTCACCCCTGCGCTTAAGGCGAGTTTCTGGAACTATTAAGAGTACCTGATCCTCTGACCTCAAAGCACGTGGAGGGACATATGGGTGTATCAGATCCGAGAGATAGGCGGGGGCGAGACTGTTCAGCGATTTGTAGACATACATGAGAATTTTGAATTGGATTCGAAGATGAACCGGTAGCCAGTGAAGGGAGGCCAAGACTGGTGTAATGTGCTCTCTTTTGCGTGTGCTGGTTAAAAATCGGGCAGCTGCGTTCTGAACCAGTTGTAATCGTGCAATGGTGGCTTGACTGACGCCAAGCAGAAGGGAATTGCAGTAATCAAGCCTAGATGTAATGAATGCGTGAATCACTGTCTCCAGGTTGTTTTTTGATAATATGGGCTTCAGCTTAGACAGACGCCTCAGCTGGAAAAAACAGGATTTGACGATCATGTTTACATGACTGTTGAGTTTCATGGAAGGATCCATTATCACTCCCAGATTTGTGACTTTTTGTTTTTCGGACAGGGGTAGAGCAGACAGGTCAATGCAGTGGTTTGAGGTTGTGTCATTGGGAAGGAACAATATGGCTTCAGACTTCTTATCATTGAAGCTTAAGAAATTTAAAGCCATCCAGTCCCTGATGTCAGCCAGGCAGTCGAGCAGAGGTTGAATAGAGCCTGTACCATTTTGTCTTAGGGGGAAGTAGATTTGACAGTCATCAGCGTAGAAGTGGAAAGGTATATTGTGTTTCCGGAAAATAGCACCGAGTGGCAGCAGGTATAAGGAGAACAAGAGAGGACCCAGGATGGACCCCTGCGGAACCCCCCATTTAAGAGCCGCCACTGCAGAAGTAAAATCATTGATGGACACACAAAAAGACCTGTCAGAGAGGTAGGATCTGAACCAGTTTAGGGCTGATCCTGAGATGCCCACCCACTGCTCCAACCTAGCAATGAGGATCTCATGGTCAATGGTGTCGAAAGCGGATGTGAGGTCCAATAGGACAAGCAGCACAGAGTCACCAGTATCTGTGGATAGGAAGATGTCATTAAAAACCTTCAGTAGAGCAGTCTCAGTGCTATGTATCTCTCTGATCTGCTGCAGCCATATGTCCCACAGTGCTCTCTGAGGTCAGAAGACCAGATGCTGTTATTGGTTCCAGGAACTCGTCTTAAACTCAGAGGTGACAGGACCTTCTCTGTTGCAGGTCCAAAAACTGTGGAATGAGTTACCACTGCATGTCAGGCAGGCTCCCTCTCTCACTGTTTTTAAGTCTCATTTAAAAACCCACTTTTACTCCCTGGCTTTTGACACTGTGTGGTTTGTTTTTATCTTGTCGGTATTCAACAATGTTATCTTTTCCATTTGGATCTATGTATTTTAGCCTGTGTCCTTTACTTGTTTGTTTCTGCTGTACAGAACTTTGGTTGGACTTGTTTTTGTTTTTAAGTGTATAATAAATAAAGTGGTATGGTATGGTATGGTACTGTCCTAACCTTGTAATCCTCAACCCTCTCTCTGCCATCCTGTTATCTCAATGTAAGATTACCATAGATGTTAGTGTATTTTTGACAAAATTTTGAGATGTTTTAGATTTTTGTGTTTTACTCTGTATTTGTCAGTATAGCATAGTATAGCATAGTATAGTATTTTTTCATTCATTCATTCATTCAACCTTTATTTAAACAGATAAATCACATTGAGTCTCAAAGACTCATTTACAAGTGAGATCTGCTGGACAGACAAAAGTGATGAAAAATAATACATTTATAGTATAGTATAGTATAGTATAGTATAGTATAGTATAGTTTGTGTATACTTGTGTTTATGCTGACCAGTGACAGCAGATGAAAAATGGCCAGTTGGCGAACTCTGGTAAATTTGCAGAACCACTTATTTATGTACAATGTTGCTGTTAAATAAACCATTACAAAAAATAAAATAATTTACGATTGTCCTATGATTGCATTTGCATGGAAACCATTGCTGCTTTGTTTGTGGTGAACAAAGCAGAGGAACCAACCATAGCTGGGGACCAAAGCTCTGTAGGAAGGACTAGCGAGCGCTCCGCTCATGAAGCCAAAACTGGATCCTCCGTGGAACATGTACAGGTTGACAGACATGCCTCGTCTCACAATCTCCCTCACGGTGGACACCATATCTGAAAAGATACATTTACATTTTCACAAATGTTTACAAAAACAGTTATCACCGTTTCAGAACAACGCCGAGCAGCAGAGCAGAATCACCTCCAGGACCGGGCCCCTATGGGTCCAATTTACATGTTCTCCCTGTGAACACCAAAACAAGCATGTATTTATCGGTAACTCCAGCTTGAGACTGGTGTTTGTATCTATGTGTCCCTGTTATGGACAGAAGACATGTCCAGGGTGTCCCCTGCCTCTCATACAGTGACTGCTGAACATGAGCACCAGCTCCCCTGTGGACCACAAATGAAAAGGCTGGTAAAGAAAAGAGATGGGTTTGAACCTTTTTACAGCTTTAAATGATGACCTGTTTCCAGGTGCTAAAGTAAAACATTCAAAAACAGTTTGACCATATTTTTTAAATTTGCATTTCTATTGTTGGCATGAGGATGACCTTCCTCCTGCACAGACATGTGGACAGAGATGGAAACCTCTGTTTAAAGATTGTTAGAACTAGTTGAGGAAAAAATACTATTGAGTTAAGTTAAAAAATTTAAAACAATATTTTTAATAATAATAATAATAATGGGAGACTGCAACAAAGCCAAGATTCAACTTGTCTGCTGGATTCCGATAGAGAACTTTACTAATTGACGTTTCTATGTATGTGAATGTTCCTGTTCAGTGCCCTGAGACAACTTTGTTGTGGTTTGGCGCTATATAAATAAACTGAATTGAACTGAATAATACTGAATGTATACATAACTGAATAGATGAGTTGAGCATGAACTTTGATGTCTTGAACCACTTTGGCTGTGGCTGCCTGCCAGG
>JBBPBX010105449.1:0-11584 GCA_038048925.1 Garcialebias charrua | reverse complement strand
AAGCTCTGAGGTTGTTGTCTTAAGATAACTCCCCCGCATATAGTGGCCATTCTACGATAGGGGAGCATGGTACTTGGTTCATTGGCCATAATCCGGTTTCTGGTTTTGAATTAGCTAGGAATTGGCTTCAGTTGCTCTATTTCTCGGATTCCCTGTTTTTGTTAACACAACCGTGTTATTGTCTAATATTCTCTTCACTTTGTCTGTGGCGTTGTATTTTGGCTTTACTGCAACTGTTGATGGGTGATCCTGTGCTCTGACCCACAGACTTGTTCCAGCATGCTGACGACACTGTTGTCATTAGCTTTTCTTGCCGGTTTAACTACCACATACCCTGACATGGAGTCCACTAGCACTAGAAGATATTTCTCTCCCTTCTTGCTAGTGACTCCCATGGGTCCAGCAACATCCATGCACACTGAGCCCCAAGGTATGATACTCTTGATAGTTTGTCCATCCACTCGGTGCCCGCGACGTCCTGCGTTATATTGACCACATACCACACAGTCCTGCAGTACCTTGCGAATTTGCTTCATGGGAATCCAGAGCTCCTGACTCTCCAACTCCTTACGTGTAGGTTGTACGCCCGTATGACCTAGCCCTTCATGCACGCCACGCACAACCTCTAACACGTACTCCTGTGGGACCCTCGGCCCGCCGGGGTTTGTTCCCACTCTCGATCGACAAAACGATTTTTCTCTATTGCACATAAGATCCACTTCTTCATTGCCCTGCCAGTAGTTTTCTTCTTTAGTGTGGGATTTTTGGCGCTCCACCTCCAACTTGTAGATTCAGCTTGATTCCAGCTATTTTCTTCCACAAATCATGGTGAGTCACCACTTTTCCCTTAGCACTTTCAAATCTAATTTCTTCCCAAATGGATAAATCCACTTTCAGGGCTTGTGCACAGTGATTACTGTTGGTCACCACTCGTGATGTTTTTATTTTTCTGTGAGTTAGTTCAAGCAATCCTTCTAGTACTGCCATAACTTCTCCAGTCAGAGCACTTCCTGGCACTCTCTCTATTGGGTGCATGGTTTTCGGACCTATATTTCCGCAGTTGTTTTAGAATCTAGCCATAGAGGCTGACTTAATGATTTGCTTCAACTTCTCTTTCCCAGCCGGGGAGAATTCGCTTTCATTCACTCTTTGTTCTGTTACTTCGGGGATATTTTCACAGGTTTTTGTACAGTCCTGTTTGCCAATTGAACTGTAAGGTGTTATATTGTTTTTAGGTTTCTGCGTCACGGACACCTCTGCCCCAAAGACCATTAGGTAAGGTTTTCCATCCACTTTGGCATAGATTTCGACACGTCCTAATAATCTTTATCAAGGGTGACACGCAACCTCTCGGCCATTATTTAGCTGGTCCCCCATCCCTTCTCAGTCGGAATTCATGAAGGGCCTTTCTTTCATCTGGGGCCATTTTACCATATTCTTTTGAGGGCACATAGTCGCCCCATCTTCGAGGTGTTGTGTTAGCTGCCTCGGCTTGAAATCTCCTTTGTTGTTGGTTTTGTTGTTGAGCCCTAGGGGCTGATTTTGGCCGTGTTAGATTTTGTTTCATCCCGTTTTTTCTCTTTTCATCCCAACACTGTTTGTCTAGGTCACAAGACTTTACTGCTTGATCGATCTTGAGGACCAAGGTCTCACCAGGCATCCCAATGAAGGTCACTTCTCTCTTACTTCCCCTTACTACCACTCTCAGAGCCCCCACATCTTTTTCTGGAGGAACTGTTCCTCCGAGTCGATTCCAGACTGATGTGAGGTGTTGTCCTTGATCCATGCGTGCTTTTGCCCGTTGGATTTTAGAATCCTCCGTCGTGGTAGTAGATACCAGCTCAGGTTTTGTTTCAGTTGGATCGTTCATTTTGGACTGGTCCACCAGTCCTACTGGTGCCACTCCCATGGCCATTCTTCGTTTTTGCCGTCTCGAGTTGTCTGTTCCTCAGAGCCTCCCGGACTCTATACCTTGTGCTTCGGATGGGAACAGACTGTCTGCTTAACTTACCGTTTGAACCATGGTCAGTAGTCCTTAGTAAGCTCCACTTACCCCACTACTGCCTAGTAGTATAGGGGTACTCAGCTGGTAGCTAGTCCTACCGCGCTACAACTCCTCTACCCTGGGAGAGTTGTGGTTTGGCGCTTTGTTCGTCCACTGATGCACGCCTTGTTATCTTGAGTTCTTTATGCTTTAAGCACGTTGGGCGCCATGTCAATTCTACGTGAGTGAGGTTAGCCGCAGGACCTTGCGACAAGTCCTCACTCCAGCCTACCCAGTAACGGGTCCTTTTAACTTTTATCCTTGCACACGAGTATTACCCGATATGTCTCCAGATTAGTTAGGATTAAGGCTGAGACGAGGTAAATTCACCCAGACTGTTCACTGTCTCCGATCTGCAATGTCATATCCTCGTTTCACCCCGATAGATAGCCTGACTTAGCAGAATGGAGTCAGATCGTATCTCACGGAGAAACATGCATTAACGACAGCCTTTACCTCTTTGTAGATAGTTATTGTTATCCGTCTGGTTAGCTTTGGAACCCAGGAAAATAAGGTTCCAGGATATTGTTTTACTCTTTTTGGCTAATAAAACCATTCAAAACCTCCAGTCATATTGTTGTTATCTTTGAACCAAGTTTTCCATCATTTAATATCAAGGTGAGTCAAATGAAAAATCCAAATTTGTACGTTTTATGTTTCTTTATTTTTCTAGTTGCAGGAGTAACAGCATAAGCACTACTTACTACAGAAAAAGATTTAATCAGGTTACATGACTTGCATTTAAAGAGATAAAAGATTCAACAGCTTACCAAAAGATGTCTTCCACTCGCTGGGTTTAAGGTGTTTCTTGTAATTGAATTGAGTTTTACTCCAATCAATAATTTGTATAATCTTCTAAAATGTTGGTTTATTCTACAATAATCTGATTCCAATTAAATATATTCAATTCCATCCAGGTAATCTTGTTGTGTTCCAACTTGTGTTTTTATTTCCACCAGAAAACTTTGTTTTATAATCCCATCAGGAAATCTTGTTGTTTTTTCTACAGAAAAACCTCCAGGTGATGCTGTTGTACTCCACTCAGAAGTCTGCACTCCAGCAGACTGGACAAATCTTTGTTTAATCCCACCAGGAAGAGCTTGTTTAATAATCCACCCAAGTAGTCTTGTGTTTTAATCCCATCAGAAAGGAAGAATTTGTAATTCAGGCTTTAATCCATTCAAGACCTGTGGCGTTGATGAACAAAACTTCAGAAGCGGTGTTCCCTTAGCTCAAACAAGCTGATAAGCCAAGACCCGTCAGAGCAGATCCCGATGCCGCAAAGTAACCCTCCTTTTGTCCAGGAGTAAACACTTTTTAAATCAATCCAATCTTCTCAAAGTATCCAGCAAATTCAACTAATTCTTCATGACTTCAGCAACTTCAGCAAATTGTACTCCATAAAAAATCTGGTAATCCTTTTAGGCAAATCAATTACTCCACAAAAGTGTTATATCCATTCAAAAATGTTGTAATCCTTCATTTGTTCTGCGGTCCTGATGAAAAGGCCTTCCTTAGCCGGCCGGAGCCTAAAATTGGAACATAGTGTACTTACAGAAACAACTCGCCCGCTGCACTCCTGACTCTCTGCTTTAATTCATCAAAGCTTGTAGTTTTTTCAACAAAATTCTTGGTTCTGTCCAGTTGATGAGGTATTTTCAGCAGGATGGAGATAAAGAGTACACCGTGTTTTCTCAGTTCTCAGTCCAAGGCCAGTCAGCCTTCAGTGGGCAGATCCTGCTCCGGGGTCGGTCTCGGATGACCCAAAACAGTAACTTAATTAATAGTTGAATTAAATCAAAAAGAATTTGTTTGTTCCACAAAAAATCTTTTCAAATCAGGAGAAATAGTATTCCACAAAAGAGCAGCTTTTAATCCATCATTGGCCGACGAGAGGCCCTCTACAGCAGAGCGGAGATAAAAAGTACACCGTGTTCCACTAACATAAACAGCCTTGCGACGGGCCTGTCAGCGCTCGGTTCTTCCAAAATTCATTTAATTTTTCACCAAACAAAGTTATCCTTGTAACTGATTTTCCGTCTTCAGGTAGTAGCAGTCTTGTTGCTTGTTTATACTAAATTTAATATAATTTTAATGCTCTGGACAAGAATGGGAATATTTCCTTACCTTCTGCTGAGGTAATTCCACAGGGGCTATTTACCAAAGGTAAGGAAAAAATACCTCAATCCTGAATCAAGATTTGAGGCTATATTCCAGCTCTGCAATTAATCCAATTTTGAAGAAGAATAGCAAGGGATCCAGGCTGAAGCAAAAATATCTCCTTTTTTGTCCAAGGAGAGTCTTTTTAGAATATTCTATCTTCTTCTTTGTAGTTCCAGAGCGTCCGTCTTTGTCCAGTAATATCCAAATGGTCTTCAAAAAATCTTCAGCCCCTTTCTCCTCTCAGATTTCATCTTTTATAGGGAAACTGGGCTTTTTCTGCACCCCCCATTGGAGAATTACATCATTTTTGTTAGTACTCATTGGTCAGTGATGAGGTAACTTTCTCAGCCTTCACCGGACTGGTGACATAATGTCTCTCTCAGCTGTCACCCTCCCTCAGCAGAGAATGACCTAATGCCATCTGTCATTTGGGCAAAGTTTCCAATTTTTTTCAGTCAGAAGAAATTTTCAACTTTCACCTAGATCCTCAACTTTTACCTAAATTTACTCAAACTGTGGAAAAAACACTCTTTTAACGTGCTGTGTAATATTCAAAAACTATTTTTCAACCATCAGCAGTGAAGCATCTTTTTAGTTTACCGCGAATCTTAAAAGAAAACATAAAATAACATACATTTTACTCACAATACTATAATCATTTATCTTCAGTTAATTATATGATACACATTTCACATAATCATTGCATGTCTGCTTATTTTTGTTGTAAATGCTTAAAAAACTCTTTCTTGCCCTTTCTAACAGGCTTTGAATCAACCTTGCTCTGTTCTTGCAGTTTTCTCTCCTGCTCTGGCAAAAGTGTGCACGTTCTTATCTCATCTGACCTATATTTCTGCTCCGAGCAGACCTGCTTGAGTGCATGACAGCACACCTCTGTGTGTGTGTGTGTGTGTGTGTGTGTGTGTGTGTGTATGTGTGTGTGTGCTCTTGCTTTTCTTATCTGGTAAGAGTTAGGCTCACTGCTACAGGCCTTGGGCCGCGGGTGTGCGTGTTTTTCTGCCTAGTGTGTGCATGGAAAGGTCTTGCAGGCCTTTGTTTGTAACACAGAGGACAGAGCCTGTTCTATTAAAATAACCACAGATTATCACAACCGGTTTTAACTAGAGTTACATAAAGATGAGTTATCAAAATGCAAACAAAAGTTACAAAACATACCATGTTTTTGTTTCTGTTAGTAAATTAAAAATGGCATGATTAGAACCAAGGTTTAAAAACCATATATAAAAATTGTGTTTCTGTACACCCTGTACTCAGGGCCTGTGAGTGATCATATATGTGTTATTAATCTGGTTTTGTGTGTGTGTGCGTGAACGTGAATTTGCTGTGTGTCTTAAGTCAGTCTGTTTTCAACATAAAAGTCCTGCATATTTTGACAATACATATATATATACATATATACATATATATATATATATATATACATATATACATATATATATACATATATAGATATATATATAGATATATAGATATATAGATAGATAGATAGATAGATAGATAGATAGATAGATAGATAGATAGATAGATAGATAGATAGATAGATAGATAGATAGATAGATAGATAGATAGATAGATAGATAGATAGATAGATTTATTTGTCCCCGTAGGGAAATTAGTTTTGCAACATTGTCAGCAGGCATTGACATAAAGGACATACTTATACATACATGACATTAACATCCATCCTTACAACAAAGACGTTTCAGCTCAGTAATTCATGATATGTTTGTATTATTTAATGATTTGATTGCTTGTGGTATGAAAGAAAATTTTGTTCTGTTTCTTGAGAACAAAGGAAGGCCGTACCTTCGCCCCGAAGGAAGCAACTCAAATGAGGATTTTAGGGGATGTGTGTCGTCTGCTATAATCTTGTTTGCCTTCCTCATAATTCTGTCCATGTATATGTTTTCCATACTTGGCAGAGGGGTCCCTAACAGTTTGCTGGCTGTAGTTACTATACTTCTCAATGATTTCTTCTGAGCCTCTGTAGCATTGCCAAACCAACAGATGTTACAAAACGTTAAAATACCTTCAATAAAAGCAGAATAAAACATTAAAAGCATTGAGTTATTGACTCTAAAAGTACCCAGTTTCTTTAAAAAATACATCCTCTGCTGAGCCTTAGTGCAAATAAGGTCAGCCCATGAGTCCCACTTTAAGTGACAGTCCAGAACCACGCCCAGGTACTTGTAGCACGAGACAGTTTCAATCTTCTCTCCATTGATGGTTGTTGGAGAGAATGACTGAAGCTTCCTGAAGTCAATAGTCATTTCTTTTGTTTTGTCCGTGTTCAGAACCAGTTTCGATTGTTTGCACCAATTAATGAAGAAGTCCAGAACTGGTCCGTGCTCTTCTTCCTTGTCGTTTAAAAGGCTTACCAGGGCAGTGTCATCAGCATATTTAATTAAATGTCTATTTGGGAAAGTACTTCTGCAGGAGTTTGTGTACAGAATAAATAACAGTGAAGATAAAACACACCCTTGGGGAGAGCCAGTGCTGGTGGTTGTTTTGTCAGAGAGTGTTGAACCCACTCTGACCTGCTGGACCCTACCTGTTAAAAAGTCTGTAATCCATAAAACCAAGCTATGTGAGATTAAAAACTCTTTTGTTAAGATTTCTGTTAAAATCTTTGGCTGAATAGTATTAAAAGCTGATGAAAAATCCACAAATAAAATTTTTACATGTGCTTTTGGTCTTTCAAGGTGGGAATAGAGTAGATGCAGCATAGTTAGAACAGCATCATCCACCCCTCTAGAGGGCTGATATGCAAACTGTAGGGGGTCTAGAAGATGCTGTGTTTGACAGAGAAGGACTTTTCTTCATCACCAGAGATGTCAGTGCAATGGGACGGAAATCATTTAACTCTGATGGCCTTTGAACTTTAGGCACCGGCACAATTATGGATGTTTTCCATAATAAAGGAACTATATGGTGTTTCAAAGAATAGTTAAAAATATCTGTAAAAACTGGTGCTAGTTGTGAGGCACAATTTTTAAGAACCTTGCCAGAGATGTTGACAGGTCCACGACTTTTTTGAGGATTACAGATTCTAAACATATTCTAAACATATGTATATATATATATATATATATATATATATATATACAGGTAGTCCCCGACTTACGAGCGCTCTGACTTACGAGGTCCCGGACTTACGAGCATGCATCTCATTAAAAAAAAAAAAATTATTTTTTATTTTTTTTACTTTTTTTTTTATTTTTATAAATGAATACATGTACAGTACTGGACAGTCACCAAGCACTTAGCCTATCCTAACACAGTTTTTAAAGATGAAGGAATAAGTTGAATTGTCTCCCTTTCACATAAAGGGAGCAAGCTCCCTATGGAGCCTGCAGGGAGGAGGGAGACAATTAAACTGACTCCTTCATCTTTAAAAACTGTGTTAGGATAGGCTAAGTGCTTGGTGACTGTACAGTACTGTACATTTATCTATTTATAAATAAAAAACAATAAAAAATTAAAAATCCAACAGATAAAAAGATAAATCACTCTCTTAGAGACATTAAAAAAGCTTTTGAATTATATTATACCGAATTATATACACAGCCTCATACAATAGATCCATTTCCAGTGAAGGCATTTCTTGCTTCTTTGGATTTACCATCAATAGGTACAGACCAAAATAATAGGCTTATAAAACAAATAACTGAGGAAGAGATCAACAAAGCAATTTCAAAGATGAAAGGGAATAAGATGTCAGGCGAAGACGGTTACCCGGCGGAATGGTATAAATACTTCAGAAAGCTATTCATCCCACTGCTTGGAAACTGCTTTAATTATATACTCTCTGGAGGGGAAATACCACCATCTTGGAGAAGAGCAGTGATCTCAGTAATCCCTAAGCAAGGTAAAGATAAGACAGAATGTGGTTCATATCGACCAATATCAGTTTTAAACATTGATTACAGGATATTTGCAACAATAATGGCTGAAAGGTTGAAATTGATTATCCCAGAAATGACAGACACAGATCAGACAGGTTTTGTTCATAATAGGCAAACTCATGATAACCTGAGACGAGCTCTTCACCTTATAGACCAAATGAAAAACACAGAATCAATAGTTGTTAGTTTAGATGCAGAAAAGGCGTTTGACTCAGTTTGTTGGAACTATCTTTATTTAACTTTGGAAAGATTTGGGTTTAATAATCAAATCATTCGCTGTTTTCAGTCCCTGTATGAGTCGCCTTCTGCTAGGATTAAGATCAATGGAGACTTATCAAATAAAATACAAATAAAAAAGGGGTGTCGCCAAGGATGCCCACTGAGTCCGATCTTTTTTACACTTTTTATTGAACCTCTAGCACAAGCCATCAGAGAGCACAAGACTATTATGGGGGTAACTATTAAAAGTACAGAACACAAAATATGCCTTTACGCTGATGACGTGCTCGTAACACTAACTAAACCAGAAACTAGCTTACCTAACCTTCTTTCATTACTTAAAATATTTGGTACTTACTCAGGGTATAAATTAAATTTACAGAAAACACAAGTCCTCTCATATAATTATCAGCCATCATTAAGAATACAGAAAATGTCCAGGTTCGATTGGTCGAATAAATCTATAAGATATTTGGGAATTAAAATTCCTACAGAGCTATCCAACCTTTTTGAACATAATTATATACCATTGACAGCAGAGATTAAAATGGATTTACAGTGTTGGTCATTATTAACCACAAACTTACATAATCGAATAGATATAATAAAAATGAACATCCTACCCAGGTTCCTTTATCTTTTTCAGGCTCTGCCTATAAAGTTACCTGATAAACAATTTTGTGAATGGGATAGAATAATCTCAAACTTTATATGGGCTAAACATAAACCAAGAATAAAATTAAAGACATTACAATTGTCGAAGGAAAAAGGTGGATGGGCTTTACCTCATTTAAAGGATTATTATAGAGCAGCACAGATGAGAGTGTTAATTGGATGGTGTGACCCATCATGTGAAGCTAAATGGAAAGAGATCGACTTGTCTTATAGTGATATACCGCTACAATCTTGGCTCGGAGATCATTGTCTGATTAAAAAACATATAGATTCTGCCCAAATACCCTCATGGATAAAAGTACCGCTGGACATATGGCATAAAATATTAAAACAAGAAAAAATTGAAAGAAATGCTCGGATCCTAAGATGGCCAGCTTATGACAGTGATTTTCACCCTGCAAGAATTGATAAGAGATTTGCACAGTGGTCACAACAAGGTATAACGAGTTATTTAAAAATCACAGATAATAATGAATTAAAAAGCTTCAAACAACTTCAAGATAAATATAATTTAGAAAAACTTGACTTTTTTAGATATCTCCAATTAAGACATTATTACAATAAAAGTATAAAACTATCGGAGGAGGACAAGACAGGTATACTTAAAATATTAATAGATTCAAGCAATGGTAGACCTCCCAAAAAAATAATATCTAATTTATATTTATGTTTACAAATGGGGAGAAAACATAATACAACGTATATTAAGGTTAAATGGGAAAAAGAAGCCAGGATAACAATAACAGATGATGTTTGGTTTAATATATGTAATTCTGTGATTCACACGACAAGTTCGGACCTATGGAAGGAATTTTCCTGGAAATGCATGGTACATTTTTTCATCACACCTAATATTCAAAGTAAATACTATAATGATATTGAAAAGGCAAAATGCTGGAGAAACTGTGGGAATATATATGCAGGACACTTTCATATCTTTTGGGAATGTACCAAGATCGCACCCTACTGGTCAGAAGTGATAAAAGAGATCAATACTAAAATGAACTTGAACCTGGACTGTGATTTCACTGTGGCTTTTTTGGGTAATTTGCCCTATGAACTGAAGAAATCTGATAGATATCTCCTATTAATATTATTAGCAGGTGCAAAGAAAGCTATAACTCGTAAGTGGCTTGAAGTGGAACCACCATCATGTTTGGACTGGAAGGATATAATTGAGGATATTCATGTAATGGAGCGAATGACTTTTTCATTAAGACTTGACACTGTAAAATATAACAAATACTGGAAGAAATGGAACATTCCTGGATCTTGATACCAGCTGTATAAATGTTGACTAAATGATGTAACTGCCTTTTTTGTTTTTGTTTTTTTCTTCTTTTTGCTGACCACTATTTAGTTGCTCATGTCATATAGATGCTCTACCCCCTTCCCCTCCCCCCTCTTTTTTGTTTTGTTTTGTGTGTTTGTTTTGTTTTATTTTATTTTTTTGGGAACTCTGAATGTTATTGTATATAAGTATGCTTTAAAAAGTAAAATGAAAAAGGAGAAAAAAAATGGAAAAAAAAAAAAAAAAGGTGGGTTAACAGATTAAGTAACATAAAAACAAAACACAAAATCAAAAAGTAAAAGCAAGTTTTCATTACCTTTGTGGAGGGGTGCAGAGGCTGGCTGGCTGAATGACTGGAGTGGAGAGGAGGAGGAGGAGCAGGAGCAGCAGACGTCTGTGGACATGAACAGAGACAGGTGGGTTAACAGATGAAGTAACATAAAATAAAACAGAAAATCAAAATATAAATGCAACATTTCTTTACCTTTGGGGACAGGTGCAGGGGAAGGACGGAGGGATGTTTACTGGGGAGAGGGTGAGCTGGATCTGGAGCTGGATCTGGAGCTGGAGCTGGAGATGGAGATGTCCAATGACGGCTGGCTTGCAGCAGCAGAGGTGGATGGCTGTGCAGCAGCAGAGGTGGATGGCATTTCCTCTGCTGCTTCTGCTGCTCCAGCAGATCCTAGAGTCGCTGCAGTGGCCGTGGCTGCAGTGCCCGTGGCTGCAGTGCCCGTGGCTGCAGTGCCCGTGGCTGCAGTGCCCGTGGCTGCAGTGCCCGTGGCTGCAGTGCCCGTGGCTGCAGTGCCCGTGGCTGCAGTGCCCGTGGCTGCAGTGCCCGTGGCTGCAGTGCCCGTGGCTGCAGTGCCCCTCGTAATGAACTGCAGCATGCTGCTCTGCGCGGCCTCCTGTTTTTTTTCCTCTAGGATCTGCCGGTAACAAGCCAGACCGTCACGGACAGCTCGGGAGGCCCTGGCGAACCTCTCCCCATCCTCGTCCAGTGCCTCCAACTGGTCCAAGACGTGCTGCTGCTCCTTAAAGATCTTGGCCAAGACCTGCCTCGTGAAGACCTTGGCCGGAGCGGTTGGCCTTTCTTCTTGCTGCCCCACCTCCTCTACCGACGGCCTATCCAGCTGCTGCAGGTCCGCAGTCGTAAGCTCCTCGCCTTCTTCAGCCAGCAACTCCCGAACATCTTCAGTGTCAATCTCCAATTCCAGCCTCCTACTCATCTCCACCACACTCTCAATCACACTGCTGATTGAGTCCACGGGC